>CAUHTR010001254.1:0-83965 GCA_959609185.1 Schmidtea polychroa
ATTCAATCAATTGCCGTTACTATGGATACTGGAATAGTATCAATCTATACAACATGTCGTGAAAATGTGATTGTATGTTTGAATCGGAATAATTTCCGGAGTTGAGACTTTTAAAATATAACCCCATTATGTATAAACGTGTTTGCTAATGGAAATGTTGTTATGCTTGGGTTGAGAAATTGAGAGTAATAGGATTTTGTTAACAATATTCGAAATGAGATAATTTCATTGGTCGATTTCTAATTGGCTACTGATTGTTTAAAACAATCTACTTTATTCATTTATTCAGAATTTTAAACATGTACAAATTACCAAGTGCTGATACAGTGATGAGCGAATCTCAACAATTATGGCAAATTTTTAATTTATTGTTTACATTTTATAATCATATCTTTACAGATGAGTATTCAGTGGTGATGATTGAACGATTAAAGTTTTATTACCCAGAACTACTTGTTCGATTAAATGACAAGCCTGTGGAGATGATTCGAGATCTGTTGTAAAACGAAACCGGGATCTGGATATTCGATTTCTTCAGACAAATCTTATGGGATTTCAAGATCAATCGAATGCATGTCCAAAAAGAAATAAAGATGCCGCTGTTGTGCTGATAGATATTAGCCATATGTGAAATGGACTGTAGTGAAGGCTCCTATAGCTCATTACTTCATCTGGATTGTTGACCTAGGTTGATTTTATTGAATAGATTTATGTTTTTGATAGTTTTTTTATTATTATATAGAAGAGTAATTTGACAGCAAATATGAGTACATCAATATTTATATTACCATTGTTAATTTTAAATTATTTCATTGTTTAATAAATGTATTAATGTTTTACTGTCTTGTTTAACTTTGCGACATGTTGAATGTTATCATTACCCTTGTCACCATTACCCATAAGGGGACAAAATATCTTGTGGGATAAACTCTGATTATATATATAATAAAACTATATAATAATAATAATAATAATAATAATAATAATAATAATAATAATAATATTAATAATAATAATAATAATATTAATAATAATAATAATAATAATAATAATAATAATAATAATAATAATAATAATAATAATAATAATAATAATAATAATAATACAAGTAATAATAGTAATAATATTAATAATAGTAATAATATCACGTTTTGAAAGACCTTTAAATGAACCATCGTTGAATGAAATACATGGTCTGGAAGTCTCAAAATTGTAAAATTTAAAATTTGACCTTGAAAAATATGACTTTGCCCTTTTATAGCATAAAAACATAATCGAAAAGTTGTAAATTCATTTTATTGAAAATCTTTAGTTTTAGATATAAAGAAATAAAACTTACGATATGTAGAGACATGAAACTAATTTTGATTAACTTTTTATTTAATACGACATTGAAAGCGATCATAGAAATATTTGCTCTAGCAGTCAATGCTCCCACGAAAGCATCGACACTTGATCTGACAATTGTACTGATATTGTTGATGAACTCGAATTTGAGCATGCAGACTCCAGTATTGTATGATCTGAAAGTATTGGAATCTTTATCTGGAATAACTTTTTTCATTGACTCTTTTTGGCAATCAAAGACGGATGGGTCAGCCAGGTTCATGTAACGAACTTTATCATTAGAATCACTAGAACCACTAATCAGTATTTTAAGAAAAATTTCTTTGGTTGAATAAAGGTGTTGATGATCAAGCTCATCAACAGATAGATCACAGCTAGGAAAACAAAAGTTTCAGCTTCTGGAATGTTTGGCATATTTTTTTAATTTATTTTAAACAGATTTAACGTTTTTTTTGAGTGTGTTGGGTAGTCCGCGGAGGTTAGTTGTGCTGTCAGATTTCCTCCCGAATACGCGTCATGATTTCCCGTACGTACACCCGTGATGATGGTTCACGTTGGTATCGTGTACGCAGGTCGGAACTGATGGACAGGTGAGCCTCCGCGTTAAGACTACTACCCACCAAATTCAAAGTGCAGGTTACTTGGTGCGGATAGAAGGTCTTACCCCTTAATATTTCCGTTCACGTTTCTGGTCCGGGGAGACGGTCAGTGTACCTACATCATCAATCATGTCACATCCCTCATATTTACACAAGTAATTGACGTTCTTTATTACAATATTTGTTCACTGGCCTTTCTGCCCAATTCAGTTTTTCATAGGTTCCATTCCTAGTTTAAGTAACAAAACGCTCATATAATTCAGACGCTCTATTTTGTCACAGACCTCGAAAATTATAAATGAATAGCAACTTAACATCAAAGATTTATTGACAATAAACCATATTTATAGACAACGAAAATATATTCAATTCAAAAAATGGGATCGTTCATCACATGTATTGCCTCAGAATTTTCCGCATAGTCCAATCCAATGGAGTTAGACATTCACTTAGAATAGATACATCAGATAGTAGCGTCTTCCGTCCGCAATGTATCAATATCGACCTGAAGCCAGGGGTCGTTCGGAACAGAGGTTTTAACCGACGAAATTATCCGGAATTGATTAGAAGTGGCTGTTGGAAGAGTAACAGACTTTTCCGCGATCGCCGCATGAGGTGCAAACAAAGATGCCTCGAGCGCATCCATCTTTTCCCTTCATTTCGCTGTACAGTTCAGCTCTGGATGGTCTCTTTCGCTTCTTTACGTTACCCTGTGACGTTGTACTGACATTTACCGAAATGATGTTAGACGCAGGATTAACGATACCTGGTCCAGTTGATGGAATCGATACAGTGTTCCCACTGAGGATCAGATCGATAATTTTAATCAGCTCTGGCCAATGACTGGTGCAAGTTGATACCACTGGTGCGCTTACTTCATCGGTACTATGATGCAAGGTGAATATATTAACCCATCTTTGATCGGGAACTCTTGTATTAGTTGTTGCAGCTCCGATTCGGTATAAATTTGATGGAGAGCTTCGGATTGCGCCTTTATAGTAAGCCTCTGGCATCTACTCTCTTCTAAGAGACTGTCACGACAGTGCTCCAATCTTAGAACTTTCATCTTCTCCTCTTTCATTTGTGGCGTGGAGAACCACGTGTGTTCGAGCGTTTCAATACGCTGTTTTAGAACCCCAATGTGTGTTTGAAGTTTTCGGATATCCGCATTCTTGTCGGAGCAGGAGAAATACGGTCTCGGCCCCTTTGGTGGTAGACTGGGTTCACACATATTTCTGAAGAAAAAATGATGAAATTATTTCCGCCTAAATACTCCCCTCCTTCTCATCTACTCTTTCCAATCTTTTACAAATACCCCGTCCCTTTCAATATGCATCGGAAATCCCCGAAATTCCTTTAAGAGGTATCCCTGATGGATAAGTTGAGTTTAAACGCTTTAATTTAACGGTTGAGGGTTCATGGATCGATAAATGAAGTGATTATTATTTTATCGTATACTAAAGTTTAAGAAATCTTAGTTTGTGTAACTATTTAACGTAATAATGTTGAATTAGAATTTTATATATTTTACTTTGTGATTACGAATTTACCGTTATTTACTCTTACAAATTTTTGAATGTAAATACTATTTGACTTGATAACTAAATAAGTCTATAAGTAACAATTTGTGCGTTGGTATTTGGCGAGTTTTATTATATCGTTATATAACTAAATGACAAGGTGAGAAAAGCTCTGGAAACTTTCCGCTTGGGAGTCGAGTGTATCGACTTTCTACTATAGATTTAAGATCCTATTATTTTATGGTCAAATTGTATGCACTTTATTGTCTGCTTACATTTACTACTTGGAGATTTATGTAATTGTGGAGTTTTTGTTTCTTAGTTTCAAATATCATTAATTAGATTTAGTATTGTGAATTCAGTTCCCGTTTTATGTAAATAGATGGTTTGATGAAACCTCCAATTCTCTATAAACAATTATTCGCTATTTGTAAATAAAACTTGTATCGTCGAGGCAACTGTAAACTCTGCCATACCCTCAACTCCGTTGAATTTATTACATTTGGTAAAGTATGATAAACAATAATAAACTAAACCGGAGATGCGTTGCATCTCGCGAAAACCAGAGTTAGTTTGCCGATGATATACAATGGAAATGACTTCTCGATTAAACTGTAGATTTTATTTATTTATCGAGTGGCGATTGTTTATGCCTTATCAACGTCGATGACTTTGGAATTAATGCTACGCAAATCTTGGAAAATCTATCTTACGTGTGATGTTAGTGCTACTTCTATCAGATTGTCCTAGATCGAATTCGATTCTCTATATCGTTTCCTGGACTACGCCTAAGACAGTGTTCGTCGTGTTCAAGAATTCATTGTCAGCTACTTGTCTAAAAACGGAGGAATTTCTGCGAAGGATCAAATATTCGAAAATGGCATTTG
The DNA here is from genome assembly GCA_959609185.1 of Schmidtea polychroa. Classification (NCBI taxonomy): domain Eukaryota; kingdom Metazoa; phylum Platyhelminthes; order Tricladida; family Dugesiidae; genus Schmidtea; species Schmidtea polychroa. The sequence continues at coordinate 4,354 of CAUHTR010001254.1, forward strand.
CTACTCTCCTTATCATATGAAATGTGAAACTGGCATCATTGATCTCTCCACCCTGCATGAAACACTCAAAAGCCACCGGTGCAAGCATCAACTACTTTTGAACGACCATACAACACGGTTCGATCGTTATAACAATTCTTTAAATAAATATAATAATAAAAAATATCTATTCCGAAAATTAAAATAATACTATAAATCTATTTAGTGAATTAAAATAAATCCCCACCGATGACCATATCACCTGATCCCGTGCATGAACGTCCTCAATTCGAGCTAGTAACACATATTTAATTCATTGGATTCTTCCCAATTTCAAAACCTTCATAACCAATTTTCCGAATTTCCCTATGGGTAATTTCTATCTTCTTCTGTGATTTGCATGCCAATAATTGAATCATAAATAATTGAATCATAATTAAATCATAAAATCATAATTGAAAATCATAATCCTCAGGCAATATCGTCCTCGGGGGCCCATCATGAAGAGAGAAGAATGAAATTCAACAAAAATCTTTTAATTAAGTAAATGTTTTTAGTTCTGATTTATACAATAATTTATCATAAAGCTACTTAATAAAATTTCATAATGATTACCATCAAATAAACTAAATAAAAATAAATCTGTAAATTACTTTTCCGTATGTAAGTCTATGAATCGAAATAGAATTTCTATTGATTGTTTTCTCGAAATTTTTCCTCGAAATACGAACTGTCCGTTTTAATTAATCGTAATAATGCTTATTTCTGTATGGTTCTATCGTCAAGTTCCTCGGAGTTTTGAATGCTAGGTTGTCCTGTAGTATAAATTTAAAAGTTGCCTAACTAACTTAGCGGCCGCTATATATACTAATTTTTATCCAATCAGGACGCGATTGGTGTGTGTTTCTTATTGTTTTCTTATTTTCTTTGGTTTTTATTTGTTTTTATAGTTTATTTGTCGATTTTAATTTATTCTTTTATTTATTTATTTGTTTTTCTATTTATTCTGAATTTTTGGACGTATTTCTTTGACTGATTCTTTCCTAATTGGTTAATTTTAGTTTCTTTTGTTTTTATTTCGCGTTTTTAGATTGTTTTTTTCCTTATTTCTTTTAATTTTTATTAATATTCTTATTTTATTTGGTTATTTCTTTTATTAGTTTGTCGGGTTAGTTAGTCTGCGTTGTTAGGTGTTATTGTCAGATTCTCATTGTCGTTTTTTATTATTTTTCAATTATTTAATTTCCTTTTTCTTTTATTTAACTCACCTAATTTTTCTGTTGTTGTAATTTAGTTTATAGATCGGTTAGTTCTATTATTTCGGTGACTCCTGATCTTTTTAGGTTTCCGTAATCTTATTTCGACTTTTGTTAATTTTTGACTTATTTAACCTCAGTGATTCTTATTGAATTTTTCGATCATAGCTCTATTTTGATTCATAACTTTACAATTCTATTTCGATTCATAACTTTACAATTCTATTTCGATTCATAACTTTACAATTCTATTTCGATTCACAACTTTACAATTTTGTTTCTATTCTTGGCGTTTAGCCCAACAAATGAAAAGAATATTTAAATAATAGTTTTAACTTAATTTTGTTGTAATCAATTTAAGTTTAATTAATTAATTTAATAATATATTTTAAGTTTAATTATTAAGTTGATATTTTTATTAATGTGGAAGTCAGAGGCACTACACGATATATGAGAAACATATTCTTACAATGTTAGAAGTTAATAAGAACTATATAACAGATTTTTAAGAAATTCTAAGAAATAAGTTCTAACGTTCCTGGAACGTACCTGGTGCTGCAGCAATTCCGAACGGCATTCTATTGAAACAGTATTGCCCTTTCTTTGTCGAGAATGCTGGTTTTTCTTGCGATTCTTCGTCTAACTCCACTTGGTAATATGCATTACCAAGATCGATTGAGCTTAAATAAACGGACCCTCCTAACAAATCTAACATCTCGTCTAACATGTTTGGCATTGGGAATGCCTGCCTCTCTGTTACTGCATTCAGTTGTCTGAAATCCAAGCATAGCCTAATATCTTTTTTCTCTTTTTTCCATACGCAGATTAACGGCGTGTTTCATGGGAGTTGCATTTCCGTATAATCCCGTTTTCGTACAAATTTTGTATTGCTTCTTCAATTTTTGTTTCCAAATTCAATGGTTGACGATACGGTTTTATGTTTATCGATTCACCTCTTGTAATTATCTTATGTTTTACTAAATGCGTGTGACCCACATCCCATTTATCCGCCATAAACACGTTTCCACTGTTCGTAATTATTTCCTTTAATTTACTATCCTCATCAATCTTTAGATGTTCCAACGCTCGCGTCAATCTTTCTCCATCCTTTATTTGTCTAACGAATTTTGCTTCAATGTTACAAATATATTTCTTGTCTTTTTCACTAGATTCGATATCTTTCTTTTTTTCCAGCCTATATCCAAATGCTTCTTGTAATTCTACTCCTCCAATCACCTTTGGTGTCACTTTCTCCGCCACAATGAATCTAACTTCCTTGGAAATATCTCCGATAGTTACTTTAACCTTTGTTCTTCCAATTGTCTCTATCGTACTTCCGTTTGCACATCGTAACTTATCGTCGCTTCTCATCAATTGTTGTCCTCGTAACTTGTTAAAACAGTTCATACTCATTACGTTTATTCGTGCTCCGGTGTCTAATAAACAGTCGAAAATTTCCCCATTCATCATTACTGTTACACTAGGTCTTCCCTGTAGCTTGTTATATACAATTTCTACCTCCTGCTCGGATTCAATTGTTCCAATTCTTTCCACTTCCTCTTCAAATCTTTTTCTCCTTAGGAACCTGTATACTTTCTCACTTACCTCTCCTACATTCTCCCACTTTTCTACCCCTTGAGGATATCCCATCCACTTTTCTGTTAGTATATGGCTCCAACCAACTCCTCTACTGGTGGAGCCCTGTTGTTTGGGTACGTCCTACTAAAGTTATCTTTATTTGTATCTACGCACGATTCCATTTCCTATTCTTCTTCGATTCCATTAATCCGGCTGTATATGTTTCCTGTCGGTCTTTGTTTCTCTATCGATTTCTTGTAACACGACTTTGTATAACATTCTTCTGATCTATGACCATTTCTTTTGCATCTTTTACACCGTATTTCTTGATATGAACTTCTAATATGACCTTTCCCACAACCAAAACATCATGGCACTTTTTTATCTGGACAATTCCTACTTATATGTCTGCTTCTGTGACAGGTCCAGCACTCTATCTTACTTCTTACTGGACATTCAATTTTCGTGTGGCCTATTTTGTGGCATAGCCAGCACTCTGGTTCTTCTCGTCGCCTGACTTCTTCTTTTTCATCTTTCTGCTTGTACTGTCCTCTTCTCTGTGGATCCTGATAGACAACTCTTGCATAACTTTTAATAGAGTTGATCTGATCTCTCTGCCTGTCCACTTTATCCATCAGAATTAATGTTTCCTTTATCTCTTCTGTGCTTTCTATCTTCCGCAATATTACTTCTTTATCAACATCTTTGCTGTTATTTTCTCTTTGGTGAATTCTTTGTTCTCAAGCAACCTGTCAACAAGATCCTCCACTTTTTTAAAATATGTTTCAATCTCTTCGCCTCTTCTTCTATAATTCAATAAACTTTCCATTCCTTTATTACGTCTCTTTCGTAATCAAATGCCATTCGTAACCTGGCTTGAAATCTTTCTGCTTTTTTAACTGTCTTCGCATATTTCTCCAATAGATCCTCGTCGATCATGCATGCAGTCAATCTTTCCTGTTCTTTTTTTTTATGCCTTTAGCATCGAAATAAATCTCGGATCTTCTGATGAATTTTTCCAAGTCATCACCTTGACAGAACACCTTCAGCAATAATCTTTCGGTAATCGCGTCGGTGTTTACCGCTTCCACCATATTAGGATTCTCATCCGTGAGAACATCCGTTTTCAAATCAGTAAATAATTCCATAAATTTTATTTAATAAATGATATACTCAAAAACTTGTCTCCCCTTATTTTTGTTATTTAAACAAATTTCAATTTTTCTTAAAATATTTTCTTGATAAAAATATTTTTTAAAAATGATAAATTTCTTCTTTTAAAATATTTTTCAATAAAAATATATTTCTACAAAATTTCTAATTAATCTTTAAGAATCTTTCAACTTCCTCATATATATATGTATAAAGGCAAAAAAAATAAAAATAAATAACGTTTTTCAGATTTTGTTTAAATAACGAGAAAGAGAAAAGGAAGTCTTTTTTAAAAAGTAGATCTTTCCAATATATTTAAAGATAGAAGTTAAGAAAAAGAGGACATCTTAAAATATTGCTGGGTCAAGATATCTAAACCACGTTAGATTGTATTTCAGAAAAGCACGTTCCATTCATCTTGATTATATGAAAGATAGATATATTTGGAAAAACCTGTGGAGTTAGATTCAGGAAACTATTTGAAGGTGTGAGACTTGTCGAAAAACCATGACTATAACAATAACAACGAAGGAACCAGTAAAAATATAGAATCAACCGAAATGTTCGAAATTATATTCGTGGGTATATGTGGACCAATGCAAGAAACAAAAGGACGTAAGAAGTATATATTGGTATAATTGATCAGTATAGTAAGTATCAAATCTCGACATCTATAACAAGACAAGATGAGGAAACAATAAAGAAAACGATTTTAGAAAAATAGATTTTAAGATTTGGATGGCCAAAGGAGATAAGAGTTAATTATGTGAAGGCGTTTGAATCAGAAATGATGAGAATTAACAAAAATGCTTGATATTAAGTTATGTTTTTTCGAATTTATACCATCACCAAACAAATGGACAGATAGAAAGGCAATTAAGGACAATACGAGACCTAATAAATGCTACTTTATGGGACAGAGGAAGACGGATTGGGCAGAGATACTACCAGAAGTCGAATTTACATTAAATGCAACTAAACAAAAAGCGACAGGATAACGCCCAGCAGAAATAGTGTTTGGATAAAGGATGAGCAGGGAAATATGGTACGGGTCAAAAGAAAAACAGGTAAAGGAAGAACAAGAAGAGCAAACAAGGAGGAAATTCAACGTAGAAGAAGATATGTTAGTAAAATTAGAAACACTCAACAAAAGTCAGGACAGATAAGAGGGACCATATAAAGTGATCGAAAAAGTGCATGACATACGATATATATTATTAAACGAGAATGGTAAAAAGATTGAAAGAAACGTGAAAAACTTAAAAAATTTCTTAAGAAGAGGGATATGAGCAAGATGAAAGATTCTAAAAGTTTTAATTAGAAATTTAATTTGTTAAATTTTAAAAATATTTTTTATCGAAAAATATTTTAAAAGAAAGATTGAAATTTGTTTAAATAACAAAGTAAAGAAAAGATAAGTTTTGACTGTATAATTTATTAAAGAAAATTTATGGAATTATCTCGTAACTTGCAAATCGAACTCGATGAAGATGCCAGCTCATGGTCTGAAGATAACCCGGTAATGTACAGTTTAAGCCCAAAGTTTTAATTTTGTTATTTTAATATATTTTATAAAAAAAAAACAAAAAATAACTTTTATTGTGTTGATTTTTATTTGAGAATTATTAAAATATGTTTTTATTGTTTCAAAGTTTAAATACCTTTTTATTCTGTGATTTTATTAATTTTTAAGCAATTTGTATGAAAATTTCCTAAGTTTTAAACACTTTTACATTTTTGAAATATGATTTTAAATATGTTTAAATGTTGTATTATAATAATAATGTTTTCAAAAATATTAATAATAATATTGTCTTTATAATACTATTATTAATAGTAATAATGATAATAATAATGATAATAATAATAATAATAATAATAATAATAATAATAATAATAATAATAATAATAATAATAATAATAATAATAATAATAATAATAATAATAATAATAATAATAATAATAATAATAATAATAATAATAATAATAATATAGTCTTCAATAATGGTAATAATAATAATGATAATGATATTTTGGGCTGCTGTACTCGAGGAAGTTAATTATACACAGCAGTATCTGCAGACCAAAGGCTTAAGTAGTGGCCAATATGGAGGCATTAACTCTTTTTTCTGCAGGAATAGCACAGTCACTTAATGGAACATGCAATTGAACAGGCACTTTTAAAATCAGACCAATATGGAATTCCAGTTGAGAGAAGATTAAGGTTCAAGAAGAGGATGGCAAGGGAACAACTCAGAGATACTAGACTCACTCTGCAAGAAGAAAACAATAGGGCGATACTTGAGTGTATCGATTGTTTCCATTCTGAACTCCAGACCAGATCAACAACGATCAAAGAAGTAGCAGATATGTTTGAGGATGTTCAAGCCAAGAGTCTTCTATCAGCAACTGAAAAAGAGTTGCTGGTGTCAGTTACCAAATTGACCACTTTCTATGATGAGTTATCCAAAGATGAGCTTTTAAAGGAAATACCAAGGCTGAGAAGACATATGAAGGCAGCAGATATTGATTTACAAAAAGCCAAAGACTGGGCAATATTTGATGTTCTGAAATTCTTAGCTGAAAAAAAATTATTTAAACAATCGTTTGTAATTTTAATTTTAATTTTATTAATTTAATAATATATTTTAGTTCAATTATTAAATTGATAAAAGTGCTTGTCAGAGGCACTACATTAACAATTTCATATTTCTAAAAAATTCCACTATTCCAGATCTACTTATTTGTTTCATAAATTAATTAGTATAAAATTTAAAGAATATATTTAAAACTAGTTTAAAATTTTTTTTCTGATAAATAAGTTAAAATTCTAATATCTAAATTTTTGTTCAATTTTATATTGAGAAATTATTTTATTTCAAACATTCTAAACAAACAATGTAAACAAATAAACTTTTTTCCGGAAATTAAAACCACCGTTCTCGATAAAATGTTCAAACTTAAAATTTTTGTTTTTAAATAATAAATTTCTTTTATTAAAAAATGCATTTTTCAATATTATTAAATCAAAAAATTGGTTTGATAATTTTCTATTAACCTCAATACAATATGACCCATAAGAAAGTTAAGAATTTAATGCAAAAATTTGTTTTTTTTAATATACGAATACCCGATATCGTGGTATGATTTTTAAAAGTTTGGCCAACACATTTGGCCATTATACGTTGTAGAACGTCTGGAACAAAATTCGTGGCCAGCAGTGCTGGCCTACCGTCCGCTATCGTATAAGTCATTTAAGGCCAGCACTGCAGGCCTACCGTCAGCAAAAGATTAAATGAAATTTTTAGGTAATTCAATGATAATTTATAATAAACCATAATAATTTATAATATAACTAGGTCAAAATGATTTCAATGTTTTATGACAGACACGGAAAGTTTGTGTGCAACGAAGTGAAGTACAGTAAACCCTCCAACTGAGCGGTTTTTCATTGCGCGGTTTCGCAATTTCGCGGCCAAACCTTTAATACCAAAATTTCGATCTGCGCGCTAAAAATTTCGTAGCTGCGCGGTTTTTTTTATATTTGTCTATTTTAACAAGAAAAATCATGTCAATTTAATTTTTTATGGTGAATCCCGTAAAACTACGAATACATATGGTAGTGAAAATAGTGATTCATCGTATTTCGATGCACTGTATTTTTTATATAAAAATAATAAAGGCAGTTTCATTTTTCTAGTGATGTGGTTAGGATTAGGATGTAAAATTAACATAGTTTTAATTAATAGATATTTATACAAGTGTTTATTTAATTAAAAATATATTAGTATTAAATTCAAAAAAATCTTATTCGTGTGCATTAGATATAACCGTAATAAAAAATTATTACATCAATTAAAGAGTGTTATAAAGTAAGTATAAATAAAATTTTTGATTTTTGATTTAATACTCATTTTGATTTAATAGGTTTTTAATAATTTCTACACCTTATATATAATAATGGAAAAAGCTGGCAAAAGAAAAATATTGACGTTAGAGGCAAAACTTGAAATTGTGAAGCAATTAGAAAATGGCGAAAAAATGTCTGTTTTAGCTAAGAGACACAATATGAACGAATCCAGCATAAGGAGGATTAAACTGAATGCCGAAAAAATTAAAAGTTCAGTAGTTTGTTCTACATCGCTAGCTGCAAAACATTAAAAAAACCACGAAATCCAATAATAGAGAAAACAGAAAAAGTGTTAAGCTTTTGGATTGAAGATCAAAATCAAAAGAGAATGCCACTCAGTGCTGCTGTTATTCGAACTAAAGCGTTAATAGTATTTAATCGGTTACAAAAGGAAGAACCTGGGTCATCTAATTTAGGCGAAATTAAATTCGAAGCGAGTAAAGGATGGTTTGAAAAGTTTAAACATCGCCAAAACTTACATAATATAAAATTTACAGGCGAAGCAGCCAGTGCTGATATATTAGCTGCATCTTTATATCCAAAAACGTTAAAACATATCATTGATGGTTGCGGATATTTACCAAGCCAAGTTTTCAATGCTGATGAGACTGGCCTATTTTGGAAAAGGATGCCTAGCAGAACATTTATATCTAAAGAGGAGAAATCTGCTCCGGGGTTCAAGGTTTCCAAAGATAGATTGACAGTTTTGTTTTGCGGTAATGCAGCAGGCGATTGTAAGAACAAACCACTAATAATTTATAAATTAGAAAATCCTCGTGCTTTTAAAGGCATATCAAAGAACTCACTGCCAGTTCATTGGGTATCAAATAAGAAAGCTTGGATGACTGCAAAGCTTTTTGAGAACTGGTTTTTAAATTGCTTTTGTGTAGAAGCTGAAACTTACTGTAAAGAGAAAAACATTGCTTTTAAGATTCTGTTGATTNACTGGTTTTTAAATTGCTTTTGTGTAGAAGCTGAAACTTACTGTAAAGAGAAAAACATTGCTTTTAAGATTCTGTTGATTGTTGACAATGCACCAAGTCATCCACCACATTTAGCTGAATTGCACCCCAATGTTAAAGTAATATTTCTGCCTCCAAATACGACATCTTTAATTCAGCCGATGGACCAAGGCATAATTGCCGCATTTAAGCTGTATTATCTTAGAAGGACTTTTCGGCAATTAATTGAAGCTACAGATGGCCCAGATAGTCTTTCAATTCGTGAGTATTGGCAACAGTATAATATTTTATCTTCCGTAAAAAATATTAAATTAGCATGGGATGAAGTTAAAAACTCAACCATGAATGCTGTATGGAATAAATTATGGCCAGAAAGCTGCATTAGAGAAGCTGTTTTTGAAATGCCAGAAATTGTGGAAATTGTGACTTTAGGTAGAACAATTGGTGGGGACGGTTTTCAAAATTTAGAATCAGAAGATATCACGGAAGTCCTTGTGTCAAATGAAGAAAATAATACTGTTGACGATATTTTGACACAGTTCGGCGGTAATAATGATGAAAATGATGAAAGTGAAGAAGATGTACAGATTACAGAAGAGAAAAAGTTTACTACCGAAAAACTATCAAGTTTTTTAAAACTTGGTAGTCAACTTGAACAGCAAGCTCTTAATATAGACCCTGATATGGAGCGTACCTTAAAATTTCAAAGAAATCTGACAGCAGCTTTAGCACCATATGCTGAAATTTATAAAGAAAAACAAAAAGATTGGTAAGCAATCAGTGTTAACAAGCTTTTTTCAAAAATTATACAATCACAGCCAATAGAATCAAGCTCATCAGCATGTAGCAGTGATTAATATAACGTTACTTATGTTAATTTTTATTTATGTTTAGTCGTTGAATTGAGACTGTTTTTTAGTTCTTGTATTGTTTTTTATAATTTTTATTTATGTTAAATTTTTATTAATTTTTATAATAGTAATATTAATTATGTAAAAGCAATGAATTGAGACTGTTTTTATTAGTTTTTATAGTTTATATAAATGTAAATATGTATATTAGTCGTTGAATAAAGACTTTTTATTATATATTTTTAATATTTTTGTAATATCTTTTTGTAATATCCATAATTACATATAAAATCGGGTTCACAGTGCGCGGTTTCGGTTTGCGCGTTGTTTTTGTGGAACGTATCTACCGCGCAGTTGGAGGGTTTACTGTATATACACCTAATTCCGAAAGTTAAAAGTCTTTATAATACACGTTGGCGTGTTCATCATTGAATGACTCACCATTTATGAGAATTATTTTCATTTCTAATTCATTTATTCTATTTTATTAATGGTTTAACAAGTAAGTTTTTTTAATTTAAGTAAATTTTAAGGCTTGAATTTTGATTTTATATAATTATGAGATCATAATTCAAGCTCTTAAATATTATTTGTAATCAGTATTTATAATATAAAATATTGATAATTAAATTTCAGGTGTTTTTTTAGGAATTTTAAGACATTTTATGAATTTTTTTGGAATTATTTCAATAAAATGTAAGTTAAATATTATTTTAACTATAAATAAAGTAATCACCAAACACATTTATTTTTTAAGACATTTAGGAAAGAAGCGGCGTATATGGATAAAATAGTTTTTTAAGTTTCGTAATCTTCTTTCTCTAGCATTGACAAGACGAATTTTGTCATTTTCTGAAATTCTATGAAAATATTATTTTTTTAAATAAGTTATTAAAATTTACGATTTTCGAAATTTTTTCTGCAATTCCAAAGATGTTGATCGAACTTGTTGAATATTATAAATGCTAACTTCACACAAAGGCGTTTGACAAGAAATATCCGATATGCTGTAAAATATTTTAATTATTTGTAATTAAATGAAAAAATTCTTACATTGGCAGATCTTCACTTGAAAATCTAATCTGAAAATCTAATCTGAAAATCCGAAAAATCATATCTGAAAATCTAAAGAAATATTAACTTCAAAAATATTTTATAAATAGATCTTACGCTGTTTTGTCGTCCTTTTCTTGAAAACTCAAAGTAGAGTCGTCCGATTGAAAATCTAAAATTTTTTCCACCATGAATTTAAATATATTAAAAATAATGATATGTTAACAATATGTTAATTATTTTTAATTTTCGGAATAAAAAACTCTACATTAAATTTGCGTGTATTTTATATTATGTGTGCTGTGTTTTTATGTAAAATTATTTTTCTATCACTTTCTCAATTCCTATATTATAATTTTAACGATTTTTTATAGATTATAGAAACTTTTAACTTTTGGAATTAGGTGTATGTTGCTGAAAATAATACACCTAACCGCGAAAGTTAACATTGTCTATAATATACGTTGGTGTGCACACCACCTGAGGTGAGTCACCAATTATATGACAATGTTAACTTAATTTCATTTATTCAATTTTCCAAAATTCGTTTAAAGGTAAGTTTTTGAATTAAAGTAATTTTTAGGACTTGAATTTTGATTTTATATAATTATGAGATCATTATTCAAGTTCTTAAATATTACTGTTAGTCAGCATTTATAATATTGATAATATATATTATATATTATATTATATAACATTGATAATTAAATTTCAGGTGTTTTTTTAGGAATTTTATGGTATTTTATTTGGATTTATTTGGATTTATTTCGTAAAAATGTAAGTTAGATATTTTTATAATTATAAATAAGTAAAGTAATCACCAAACATTTATTTTTTAAAGACATTTAGTAAAGAATGGATAAAATATTTTTTAAGTTTTTGTAATCTTCTTTCGAATTTTGTCTATTTCTGTAATTCTATGAAAATATTAATTTGTTAAAATAATTTATTAAAATTTACGATTTGCGATTTTTTTCCTGCAAATTCAAAGATGTCGAAGGATCTTCTTCAATATCTGTAAATCTAAAGAAATTTTATATTCTAAATTATTTTATAATTAAATCTTACGATGTATTTACTTCTTTTTCCCTAAAGCTCAAGGTAGAGCAGTCAGAATCTGATTCAAAAGTTTTTTTGTACATAACTTTTTAAATAATTTGAAAATATTGATATGTTAATTATATGTTAATCAATGTATATTTCGCATGAAAAACACTTTACTTAATTTTGTATGTATTTTTCATTATGTATGCTGTGTTTGTATGCTTAATTATTTTCTCTCACTTTTTAGATTCCTATAATAAATATGTTAAATTTCGCAGCATTAAATTTCTACACACAGGTAAGTTTGTGTGTTCCTATAATATATATTTATTGATTTTTTTTAGATTATAGATAATGTTATATTTCGCGGTTAGGTGTAATACTCCTTTTTCTAGTTTATGCAAATAGGAAGTACTCTAAATAGTATTACAATTGCATGTTGTGGCTGTAGTATCTTAAATATATATTGTATAACAATGTCTTATTTTAACAATAATAATGTCCTAATATGGGATTGAACAATCAGTATTAATCAGCAATTTGCAATAAATTACTAAATTGCTAATAATTTTAATTCATTTAATTAATCACTTTAATTAATTAAATTAATTATATTCTTACATGGTATTTACAAGTGCAGGAACCGAAAATGTTTCAACAGAGAAAAAAATTTCAATGCTTATCGCATTATATTATTGTCAACCATTTTCATAATTAGCTAGTTGTTTTACAAGTAGAGAAACCAAAAACACGGTTCAACCTTTCTGGATTTCCCATCAAATTCAGCGTAAATTGTGTGAGAAATAGATATAATCTGGGATTCTATTGTGATTCATTTATAGAACAGAGCCATGGACTATTTTATTGTCTTCCAACTATAAGTTCTTTCTATTTTTAATCAAGTAAATCCAAAATTAACTTGTTGCACTGTAATTTTATAATATATTTTCTTTTGTCATCTGAAATTACATGTAAGATGTATTTAAAAATATTATTATATATTCGTATGTTTGTGGCATGTTCAAACTGTATAATTACATTGTTCGGAATATTATTTATCTTTAGTTAAATTCTTCGCATATATTATATTGAAAAATTGTTTTTGTTTTAATAATATATTTTTGAACACGACATATGAATAAAGTAAAATCTTCTAATAACATACAAAAAGCATATTGAACTGGCATTTTATCTTCTTTTTGGACCGTGAGAAACAAATGTTCATAAAATTCAAACTTTGTGTCTGTTAGTTTGAAATTCAAAACAAGATACACCATTAAGTCATTATAACTTAAAAATCAGTTGTATTATATATATTTTTCAAAAGAGAAATGCCGTGCAAAATACAAATGTGAAAAGGTTATTCCGATATGGTTATAGCCAGATTCAGTGATTTATTTAAATAGTTTTCGGTGAAAATGCCCGCTAACATTTAGATGTTAATATTGTATCAACCAGATTTTTAAGGATTAAACATTTTGAATGTGTGTTATCCGCTAAAGGTAGAAAGCAGTAAAAATTAATTTTATATATAAGCATGGGTTCCCGCATTAACGGGCAAAGAGGGTTATTTGACCGACCTTGGAAATTTGTTTGAAATCTTAAATTACAACAATCAAAACTCTAGATTCTAGAGTATAATATAGTTCCATGAGTCTATGGCGTTGGGCTATGTCGTCTAGAGTATGTATGTCTTGTTGGTACAGCTTGTAGTTATATAATATAACTTACTTTAAATATGCTATTGTTGCGTTTTTATTTAACAAGTCAGATAGTTTCTGACCTCTCGTGTCCTTTTCCAATCAATAACTAAAACCGAATGTAGAAAAACTTTGTTCATACTTTATCACAATTACAACAGGTCGATCGATCTGTCCCTTTGTTTCGTCGACAATCGTTGTTGTAATGTGGATTGCCCAAAGGGTAATCGTTTTTCTTGTACGATAAGTTATTATGTTCCTTAGATTTACTTGTTGAGGTCTCAAAAAAGATTGAGATTCCCACCGTTGCACTGGTGTAAATAGATATATCTATCAAATATGAAAAACAAAGTCGTGTCTTAAAAAATATTTATTACATAACAATGTTTACCGATTCGGAGTCATAAAGAATCACATCTGATAGTGGACACAAGCTGCCAAGACTGTGAAACGAACTACTGAAAAGATAATAAAAAATCCTGATATATTACGAAATTTACTTCTTTCAAGTAATATTGCAGAGAATTATTTTCAAACAGATAAATAAAATTATTATTTTTATTAAGTGATGTTTAATACTAGCAGGAGTATGACAAAGACAAAAGAAATTTTATGTCCTCGAAAGACTCAATTAAAAATAGTCGCCTTAATTTACAAAATCTACAAAAGTTTTATAAAAGAACTTGCTATGCAATAGTTTTGTAAACAATTTTTAATCATTTAAAATATAATCTTTTGACAATAATTTGTGGTTCATAAGCCGGAATAAATTAATGAAAGAATGAATGAAATGTTTTCGTGAAAATATTTTCAAATATCTACAGCGAATATTTCATGAGAAATTTTCAAAATAGATTTAAAATATATGTGGTAAGAACATAATTTTTTAATTACAGAAAAATATTGAAAAACAATTATATAGCAAACATATATGTTTTATAAATTTTTTTTTATAAATTTTTTTTATCAAATTTCACAACTGATTTCCTTGTGAACAGATTCAAATGCGTCCTCCGTACCATTACCCGTTTTTTTATTTGGGCTGATTTTTCATATCATTACAAATTGCCATGTCAAGTTGCTCCTTCAACGAAAAGCTGACTGAACCATCTACTGATTCACTGTCAGGCGATGTATCGGTTACTAACTCTAGCTCTCATGTAGCTTTGTTAAGTCACACAAACAGTTCAATCACACCCTGGGCAATCACTGATTTGCTGTTTTGCCGAAAATGTAGAGCATTGTCCACATTTTCATATCGCTGATGACCTTTGTGGAGGTAATGTAGTAAACCAGAAAACATTGTCCGTCGTTCGTTGCTACGCGTCACCAAAGATGCTTTCAAATAGACAGCCAAATCTGATGTTCCTAAGTTGTTAATAATGAACACTAATGCCGTGTCGGCTGACAAAAGAGTCGCATCATTTCGACGCAACGCTTCTACAGCCAGTTTCACCGGTTCCAGACACGCGACAACCGATGAAATAGTGTCAAATTCCAAATCACTGATCTCAAGTTTTGAGTCAAACTCAGTATCACTCAGTGATTTTCTGATGCAATTTTTTAACTTCAAGAAACGTTCAAGCATTGCATGCAGACTGTCCCATCGTGTTTTCGTGTCTAGGATCAATGGGATGAGTTTACCAAATTCATCGCTTGTATACTTTCCCAGCATTTCGTCGTTTTTTGATGGAGAACGACGAAATAACTTGATAATTATGCGTACCTTTGCAATTAACGGCTTAAAATCTTCAAACAGCTCAATTTCGCCGTCCTTTTCGGAAAAAGCGACTTCAAAACCACCAAAATTGTCCATATCATCATCATCGGTGTAACTCTTATCATCAGTCTCGTCAGTAATATCAACGTTACCTCCGCCGCCCCCCCCCGTCCAACTTTTCGAATAACCGACGCACCGTCGGTTGTAATGCACACAATGTCCCGGTGGTAATTCATATTAAACTTCTGCAGCACTTGTTGCACGAGCTCAATATACTTCTGTGCAGGAAACAATCCCATAACTCTGACTAGTCCAAGATTCCAAAACTCTTTCTAGTTGAGAACTTCCAATGATTTAATTATAAGATAACGCCAATCAAACATTCTTTTCACGATATA
Source organism: Schmidtea polychroa (assembly GCA_959609185.1). Lineage (NCBI taxonomy): Eukaryota > Metazoa > Platyhelminthes > Tricladida > Dugesiidae > Schmidtea > Schmidtea polychroa. The sequence goes on from CAUHTR010001254.1 coordinate 19,957, forward strand.
TTTCGACAGTTTTCCTGTCATCATCAGGTTGGATATAATAACTAATTAAATTTAGGATTTTAAACAAATTTATTAATTATATATAAAAAAATTTTTATTTAATAAAAACATTTAAGTATTTTTTAAAAATAATACTTAAATTAATATATTAGTTTTTTAAAATTTTAGCATTCAAAATTTAATTTAATAATTTAAAAATTTTTATTAATTATTAAATTTAATACATCAATCAATACATACAATATAAAAAAAACTTAAAAACTTATTTAAAAACACTCAAAACACAAGTATTTACTGCATTCTGCACATTAATTTTCGGATTCAATGATTTTATCAACAACGCCAAGGCGTTATCTTATAATATTATTATTATAATAACAATATTATAAGAACTTTTATTTCTTCCAATTTCACCACTGATTATTTTATCCATTGAATTAAAAAGAGAGTTTGAAGACTATAAATCATTAATATATCGATGTTTGTTGATACTCACAAATTTTCGGCACTGCCTTTTCAAGGGAATTTCAGTCAGCAATTTTTTTGATCTGTATCATTTTTTTTATTTATCGATTTTGACATCTTTCGGTTATCGAATCTCTTCCAATATACAAGCTGGACCAGACTCATACATCAATATCAATTCAATAATAATAGTACGCCTTATTATTCGCTTCTCGCTCACGAAGTCGATTTCATCGGCATTTCGTAATTTTAATAAATTGTTTTAACAAATTAATATTTTCAAAGAATTACAGAAATAGACAAAATTCGGCTTATTAATGCATTTGAAAATGGGGACAATTATAAAGAATTTGGAAGATTGCTCGGAATCCCCAAAAATTCAATTATTTCAATAATTTACAAATATAAGAAATATGCCGAAATTACAAAAGGAAAATGAAGTGGCAGAAAACAAATCATTTCAGAAGAACAGGGAAATAATTTGTTGGATTTTGTCGAAGCCAATTTTTATGCAACGTAAAATGTGTATGGTGATTACTTAATTTTTTTATAAATATAAAAATATTTAACTTACATTTTAGCGAAATAATTCCATATTAAGCATAAAATATCATAAATTTCCTAAAAAAACACCTGAAATTTAATTATTAATATATTTATAAATGATAAATTATAAATGATGACTAACAGTAATATTTAAGAACTTGAATAATGATCTCATAATTATATAAAATCAAAAATTCAAGTCCTAAAAATTACTTCAATTCAAAAACTTACCTTAAAATGATTTTTGAAAAATAGAATAAATGAAATTAAGTTAACATTGTCATATAATTGGTGACTCACCTCAGGTGGTGTGCACACCAACGTATATTATAGACAATGTTAACTTTCGCGGTTAGGTGTATAATAAATAAGTAGGTCATATACACACGCAACATCGTTTTAATATTAAATGAGCATGTCACACATAATATAAAGTTTTATTAATAAAGAAGTAGGTCACAGACATACACATATACTATATATTTTTATCAATAAATAAATAATTAGGTCACAGACAGACTCAGTCAAAAACTTTTAAAGGGTTCTAAATTTTTTAATTTCCTCAAAATTCAAACCTTTTATGTTCATAATTTTAGACGGCAGATAGACATTATGGTGCTTCTTAGACATTCGAGGGTTCACCATGTTGATTTAAAACGTTCAAAAAGTAAAAAGAATTGTTTTTGTTCAAAAATGATTTAAAAGATTGGCACCATCTTAGAGAGCATATTGGACTATAGAGTCGAAGGTAAAAATCCAAAATCTTAAGTCTTAGAATTTTTTTGCACATTTATATATTTATATATGTGTTTTGATATTTTATTCTATCTATCAGATAAAAGATGAGAATGATATCTATCTAATTGCATATTATTCAATGTATTGTCAACTAAAATAAAAAAGATATTCAAAATGCAATATTTAGAAAGAGCAAAACATTCTAGATGAGATATTCGATGTTTCAACGTTATATATATATATATATATATATATATATATATATATATATATATATATATATATATATATATATATATATATATATATATATATATATATATATATATATACCCATGGGCGTCGGCAGGAATTTTTCCAAAGGGGGGCGAATATATTTTTTTTTACCAAGTAGACATTTTTATAGGGGAGAAGAGAGTTGAAAAAAAATGCATGTGCATAATAAATATTTGGGGCATTATACAAAATAGCACTTTTTTTTGTTTATTTACAAAATAGAACACTTTTTTTAAAACCCGAATGTTAGTTAATGTTGAAAGTTTTTATATAAATAAGAATATTTGAAATCATTGATTTTCAGATATAATTAATAACATTAAAAAAACAAGAAGCCTTTTTTAATTAAATTTTTTTATCAATTTTTTTTGTCTTGGGTTTTTCCAACATTATCCATTAAAATGTGTTTAAATTAATCGAAAAATAGAATGGTTTGGGAAATTCAGGGCGGGCATGTGCCCCCACCCTTGCGGACGCCCATGTATATATCCTTGAAATTAGAAAACAAGTATCGATCAAATGTATTCAATGAATTGTCAAAATTCAAATTTTTAAAAATTAACTTTTGATATGTTAAGACTAGTGAAACTATATCTAAAAAAATATTTTCCTCGCTCATGTGGCACTATGTATTAATAACCAAGTAGGTGCCACATTTTATACGCTGCATCAGCATAAAAATTTAGCATTTGAGAATTTTTTCATATAATAACACCACGTTTTGTGATATATTCTGATTTCAAGATTCTGCCGATAAATGTAACACAAGAAAAATCGAAGCTACCTTAGGATGATGCGAGAAGTTTCAAAATGATTACAAATTGCTAAATTTTTTCAAAAATCTTATTATTGATAAACGGTTATTTTCATTTTGAGTTCACGTGTCTTTGTTGTAACAAAATGTTTCGATGATTTTTGTACGAGCGTATAATTTGACTCGATTTACCTTGGTATTGTTGAATTTGGTATGAAATATATTACGGTTGAATCGGGTATGATTGTAAAGCGTTTTGTGACCAATGATTTGCGTAATTATGGGTAGAAGGAATGTTAAGATTGAATTGTATAAATAAAGTGTTTTTAATTTAAAATGTATAAAATTTTAAAATTTAAATCAATTTCGGGCAACCCGTGTGCCGCTTGTTACAGTTGAATGAATGTTTCAATGATCCATCAAGAAAATGGACGATCCGCTTGACAAAAACACTGATATCAACAATAAAGCCCAGTTACTGTCATTTTTGAGATTTGTTCTAGGAGGAATGATTGTGAGTGATTATTTCTTTTGTGAAGAATTGAAACAAACAACAACTGGTCGAGGAAATTTTTAAAATAGTCGATGCAAATGTGAAAAATAAACATTTGAAATGGGCAACTTGTGTGAGTGTATGCACATATGGAGCTCATGCCATGTAATGCAGCAAAAAAGGATTCGATTCTCACGATTTCAAGAAAAATTAAAGCGTCAAAATTGTTTATTGCATGATCCACAGAGAAGTTCTGGTTTCAAAAGCTCTTTCTTCAATTCTCAAAGATACTCTTAATGAAGTTATCAGCGTGGTCAATTACATAAAAGCAAATTCTCTTCGATCAAGAAATTTTGTAGCTTTATACGAAGCAATGAATTCGGATTTCAAAACTTTGCTTTATCACACCGAAAATCGATGGCAGTCAAAAGGAAAAGTTTCTGTTTATGAAAGTTGAAATTGTTTCATTCATCGATAATGAAGAAGTTGATTTTTCATTCCTGAAACAAGATATTTGGTGGTTACGAGTTTCTTTTTTGAGCGATATTTTCGACAAACTTAATGATTTAAATTATAAATTGCAAGGAGCTCAAGAAAACTTCATCACTATTTCCGACAAGTTAAAAGGATTTGAGTAAAAACTGAGACTGTGGAGTCGAAAAGTAAGCAAATCAATCTTTGGATCCTTTCCGACTGTTGATTCGATTCCTTCAAAGATTCAAATAAGCAAGAAATCGGAGATAATTTGAAATCTTTGTCAGAATCAATTCTTAAGGGAGCATCCATTAAGGACGTCCCCCCCAAAATAAGCACTTTTTGACCCCCCCTCCTCCTTGTCCCTTTTCTGGAGACCCCCGGGGACATCCCTCCGAAAACAGAACTCCCTTATTTTCAGATGAAATTTAGAAAATAAAATTATAATATTAGGCAGATTATTTTGTTGCTGGTAATACATAATATTGTTTAAGCTTTAGTAAAAATTGTCCAAATTTAAAAAGAGAATCCATTTTTTAAAACAAAATTAATAAAGCTAATATAGGCATCTGTCTTTTAATTAGTAGCCTAAATTATTTCAGTCTAATGTTTACTCGTCCTCCCATGGTGATTGGGTAGGTATTAGGTTTAGTCTGAGGATGTCCTAAGCACTTGGATCCCCTCCACCCCATTGTCCCCATATGTCCCCTCTGTAGAGACCATTCCTCTCCCTCTTAGGGGACGTCCTTAATGGACTTTCCTAATCTCAACGTTACTGAAATGGAATGGGTTGTCAACACATTTGCGGATTGTAAAGCAATCAATCTTGAAGAGGAGCTTGAGAAAACCTGATTGATTTGAGAAATGATTTGGTTTACAAAAGAATCTTTGCAGAAAAAGAGCTGTCTGAGTTCTTGATATCTTTAAACAACAAATTTCCACGATTGAGTAGCAAAGCAATAGAATTATTGATGCCATTTAGAAGCTCTTATTTTTGCGAGTAGGGCTTTTCCGCACTCATATAAATGAAGTCATAAAAGTGTGAGAGACAGCAAATGATCGACAAAAAATGCGTGTTTGTCTTTCGAAAATTGAGCCTCGCATCAACCATAATTGCGCGAAAGACCAATCTCAAATTTAGCATTGAACAAAAATAATTATATTCGATTTATTACTTGTAAATAAAAATTTATTCAAAGATTTTCAGCTGTTGATCTTTTATATAGGGGTATCTCTAGAAAAAAAATTAGTTTAGGGTACCAGGATGCGAAAAAGGTTACTCTGACACTGGTTTACATTAACAAATTACCTGTTAGATTTATTGATAGATAATTAGTATCGTGTTCTTATTTTTCATTAGTTTACGCAGTAGTACATTCTTTAAATAAATATGGAATTCAAACAACTTATGTTTAATCTTAATTCAATCAATTCATGATTGATTTTCTATTCAAACTCTGCCTATTTATTCAACTACGTGTCTTTACCCAGGTATATAGCTGCTTGATAAAATAAAGTAAAATGGGACAAAACAATATGAACTTTTACTTAATGAATCCATTAAAATTGCAATACTATGATTTATTCTTATAGTTAATAACTGCTAATCATATTAATTGCCTTTACAATATTATAAACTTTATTGTTTTCACCATTTACCCACTGTTATTTAGTTTGTTTGCATCGATCAAGCTCATATAATTTAGAATGGAATTCACAATAAACTTTTTATACTATATTCAAGCAGACAAAAATAATTATTTGAATATACCAGAATTTAATGAATAAACAGTAAGGAATAACGAATTTTCTTCAAAATTTATTTTTATAAGCGAAGTCCAGCTTATTTTTGTTAAAATCTGATAAATAATACACATGACTATATCAAGCTACAATAATTAATATTATTTTCATCACACTTGTTTTACAAATAAGTAGATTGCCACTCCTTGGTTGGAGCACTTAAAACATAAACACTCTTACATTATATTAAAAGAGATAATAGTCACATAATTAAATCCTTAATATAACATTAGTTTGAAAAAAATGTCACATTCCATAAAACTTATTACAATGATAAGAGTATAGTTATAATTGATATTAATTATTAATTAATAATAATAATAATAATAATAATAATAATAATAATAATAATAATAATAATAATAATAATAATAATAATAATAATAATAATAATAATAATAATAATAATAATAATAATAATAATAATAATAATAATGGATGTTCACGAATAAATGATCAAAGATAGTTAATCTCGCATATGGGAAAAAAATTGAAAGTTTACTTTGTGATGTAGTTGATACAATCTCTATGAAAAGAAATAATTAAATGAGATAATCAAAATGAAATTAAATCCAAAGGTAAAAGTGAAATTAGTAAAATTTTGTGAAATAGCTTGGAAATAAATTATAAAAGCATTTTTTGAAAAATCATTTCACTGAGAATACATTATCCAGATATTCTTATTCACATGCCAATTTACTGTCGAATGATGATAACGCAATTCCAAATGCTTGCAGTGCACATAGCGGATATGAATAATCCATTGTAAAGGTATCTTCTGACACTCTACCAAATTGCATCACAATGTAGTCAACTAAAATAAACAGAAAATCGAAAATTAAAATCAATCAATTTAAAAGAAATTATAAATTTTTTGTCTAGTTATGTCCGACAGCCAAATAATTTTTATTCTTTGTAAAAATGACATGAACCACAAAATAATCAAAAATATACGATTTAATAGAAAAATATTAAAATTACTAATAATAAATCAGTTATATCATATTTTCTTCAGCGTGTGCTATCGCGTTATACTATGGTCGTCAAGTCCCTTTGATTACTCACGGTGCAGTGGTCGAGATAGAGATTATTAAGGTAGACAAAAGAAGTAAGATGTCATCTTGTTCGTGAATTATTAAAGAATCGGAGTTAACTAGCATTAAATTTCTTTCATATAAGTGGATACTAGTCGTGATATTAAGAAAAAGCCTCGCGTTCTTTATCTCTTCAAAATGCTGATTTCAATCATTTAAGTATCCATTCTCACAAGAACATTTTAATTATATAAAGGGATAGAATAATACCTATAATGCAGTCAAACATCAGAACAACTGTTGTCGCATATATTGTGTAAACTTAAGAAAATGCCAATCATTCGCTACACTCGCAAATACTAATGCCGATGCCAACATTCAACAAATATAGCGTTTGTGTGAAATTTACAAAAAATAAATCTAACGTCACACATAGACTCATTCTCATGAAAAATGACGATTATTTCGACCCAACTCTAGAAGACATCAACCTATTATCGTCGTCTGTATTAATTATAAAATAGACGAACTTCTTAAGCAAATTTCCATTGGTTGTTACTTTTTATTTAAAGAATTGATAAAAATCAAGAACTAAGATTTTTAAAATATTTTAATATCAAAGGATTTATGAATTAAGAATTTGAAAAAGTGTAATTCGAATGTTGATCGTATGATAAAAGTAATTAAAGTTAATTGCGAAAATGTTTTAATATAAAGTGAAATTTTCATTACTTTGGGTCTGAGAGTTTTGATTGAGATACCTACATTTCGTTGTTTTTCGTTCAATCTTGATAAATGAACATCAATCAATATTCGTAGTTAATATAATTATATTTCGGATTCATATTACATTTAACTTCAAGATCTATAATTATTTTTAAAAATTTTTTTTTCTATTTTAGGTGAAATTGGTGTAGGAACCGAAATTTGTGCACCTATAATTTTAAAGGAAATGAAATTTCATTAAAATTAAAAAATCCTAAAAACAATAGTATAATATAAACAAGAAAAATAATATTTCAAAAATCATTTAATATATACACTATTTGGAGATTTTTATAATCTATTTACAAACAAACAAAATTAGACAGATTTTCATTCGAAATACAAATAAGATTGTAAAAATATATTCTATTTGTCTCAAAATAAAATGAAAGATTTTTTCAAAATAAATATTTCAGTAGATATCTTAAAATCTTATTATTTATAATTATTATTATTATATTGTTTCGGCCGATATAGTTTAACTAGATTTTGTGTTTGTATCTTCGCGTCTGTGTGTGACTTGCTATCGATTATTATAATTTGTATGTGTGTATTTATCCAGTAAATTTATCGATTATTTTCTTTCGCATGCTGCCGATTGGAGCTTCTATCTGTGTTTGCAGATGCGTGCTTTGTGTGTGCAAATTGTCGTTGATTTAGTTTTTGACAATTTTTATCAAGTTAAAATCGAATCTTTTTGGAAACCTATTACCAAAGAAACAATTGAAATTCTTAAAAGTATGCATGATGAGGGAAATTATGTAAAAGAAGTTGCTAGAACTTTGAAGATGTTACAATCGACAAACAAATGGATCAAAATTCTTAAAGATTTAGAAAGTAATGCAATTGATCAAAATTCTCTTTAAAAGATCTGGTCCGAAAAATTTAGGTACATAAAAAATGATCGATAATAGTTAAAGTTCCAGCATCATTAAATCCTTTGCTGTGTCGAGAACTGATGGATCTGTTAAGCTTTTGTATCTAATTTTGTCAGCATGACAAACAGCTTCCATTGCATATTCACCTTGACATAAACTACCATCGAGAAAAAAAGTAATTGTTTAATCATCATATCTTCGAGCCATTATAACCATTTTAAAAGAAACTAAGAAAAATTTTATATTTCCTAAAAGCACCTTTCAAACAAAACTCCAGAAAAAATGCAATAATAATAAAATCCAAAAAACATTGTCCACATTGTCAGAATTGACTAATTGAATTTTCTTGAATAATGTTTGCAATTAATATACAATTATTATATCGAGGCGGAAAAACGGTTATTATGGATAAAGTCCGTTTTCACAAATCATCAATGACAATTGATAGGCTTGTTATTAATAATTTTAATTATGATTTCCTTCCTCCATATAATTCACAGCTTAATCCAATTTAGGAAATACTTTCTGTATTTACGTTAGACAAATATGTCAAACAGGCCAAATAAAAACATTCGTGAATAAAATTGTTTTTGAAATGAATCGTGAAGATTGCGTATTCTTTGAAAATTTTATAGGCACATGAGAATGTTTCACTATTTAACTTTTAATGGAAATAGTTCTTTGAATAACTAATGAAAAACTTAAATTTACTGAACAATTCATAATCAAAACTATAAAATTCGTATAATTTGTCGGTAGGGTCACATTTAAAATTTCACTCAATGTGTTTACTAATAAAATATCAAATATTTTATCAAAATTGATTAAATTGTAAAAGTTCCACTTTAGAAATAAAGGTAATTTTTGGAAATTGGAGTATATATTTTTTAATAATCTGTTTGGAAAATAATGTTTAAATTCGTTTTCTTTTCAATAACACTTCATCATATCATTATCACATTATTCGTTCTATTAATTTCTCTTTTATCATCGTCTTTCCTTATTTGCTTAAAATATTAAATGAAATTTGATGATGCAATACCTACTAATTTATCCGTTGTTAAACAATAAATTTTGTTTTTCAAATAGCGAAGATTAATAATGAAAACAATTTTTATTAATTAAATAATTTAATTTGCTTTGAAAATTCTAGCCTCCTGTCTATCGTAAAAATTTATTTGATAAACTTATTTAAACAATGTCACCCTATTTTTAAAGCTCCTGAAAAATATGGATTTCCAGACCATGTTAATCAACAATAAGATAATGTTAACAGTGTTTTGGAATGCCTGGGTGATTTTGTAGAACATGGTGTTTGAATTAACATCTTCTACTTCAAACTTGTGCGAAAAACAAGGAAACTCCGAGTGAAAAGTATGGTGTGTGGTCTTTAAAACAAGTACCGGTTGAATGAACATAATTGAGAGATGTGGACTTAATGTACTTCCACATCATCTATACAGTCAGAATTTGGCTCCATCAACTTCTGCTTGTTTAATCACCTCAAGAAATCCTTGCGAGGTCAGTGGTTTGCCACAAAGTACAATTTTAAAGATGCAGTGACGCATTTTATGAGTGAAAAATCGTCTTCAAAAACCTGGTTACACACTGGAAAAATGGGTCGATGCAAATGGAAATTATTTTGAGAAATAAACCTTATATTACTTGATTATTGTAATTATATATTATTGATTATTTCTTGGCCCAATCATTTTAATACTTCCCATTCGTAACCCTCTAAAATTTTATGGTCTATATTTATTTAATTATTTATTTATTAGTTCCTATTCAATAATATCCATTTGTATTTTAGAGTTTCGTGAAAAGTGAGACACCTAGGTCTTCTAGTTTTTTAGATACCCGGAATTTTGCTTTCGTGGTGCATTGCAGGGTTACGTTGCTCTATGACATTATTAACGACACAACTTCATTTAATTCTCACATTGTTTATCGGTTAAAACATTTTAAAATTCTGCATCATTCTTTCTTGTATTTTATTTCAAGAGTTTTAATTATATCTCAACAAAATATTTGTAATGTTTCTTTCGTTTCCACTGTCAAACAATTCCATGAAAAGAGAGCGTATTCATGGATTGGGTAATGGGTGTATTGCAATCATTTAAAAAAATTAAAAAATCTATTTGCCTACATTATGATTTATAAAGTGATTCTAAATACTTTTATAAACGAATAAAATGACTAACCATCATTATCATGAACGATTTGAAAATTTTTCACTGAGGCCTGAGTCACTCGACCATGAAAATTTAAAACATATGATTGTGTATCTAAAAAAATTTTATCTTCGTTAAATTTCAGCTAATAATAAATTAAAAAATTTTTAATTTTCATATAAGATCAAAAATTACAAAAATATTACATTTAATTAAAAAGATTTATATCTAAACATCGAAAAAATGACGAAAAAAGGGGGCAAAAAAGGGGACATACGACTAGTCATGAAATTTTTACAACAATATCGGGTTATTTTTAAAGTATTGATTTAAAAATGGCAGATTGTATTTTAGTTTGTACTGATGGTGTAGCTAATATGACTGGTAAAAATTTAGGATTAGCCGCAAAAATTAAAGTAGCTCCGAATGTAATAGTGCACATTGTATGATACACCGAGAAATGCTAGAGAGTAAAAGTATTAGTGCTGATTTAAATCAGGTATTAACAACAGCTGTTAAAACGGTAAATTATATAAAATAAAGTGCATTGAATTCAAGATTATTTGAAAGATTGGGCGAGGAAGTTTATGAGATCTCATCTGACAATAAAAATTTCCGAAGGGGTTCCGAGAAAACGAGAAAAAAATTGATAGGGTTCCGCAGTACCAGAAAGTTTGAGAAACATGGATATGATTTAATGAGTTAATTAAATAATCTCAATAAATTCGTTGCTGAAGAAATGTTAATTATGAAGAATTGTGATTTTATATCCAATGCCTTACATAAAATTCTTACCCACTTAATATTACATTTTTATATATCATATTAAAAGACTTTAAGTCAGTTGCTATTTTTAATCAAAAGAGAAACTAGCTTATGTATACTTTTGCTAGATTTTTCAAACGTTGAAAATAATAACCACGATCGAAAAATCACAAAAGCTATTAGACGTAGACCTGTATCCATTGGCTTATTATATATTTCTGTTTCAAAACCATTAACTGTTCTTTCGACTAACAAATCTAGCAAAAGTATATATAATCTCGTTTCTCTTTTGAATAAAATGGCTTTCAAATGTTTTTGTAGAACGATTGACTGAGGAAGCTATTGATATTCTCTTGATTACACCTAACAGAATAAAGGAAAATTAAAGTTCCTTTAATGACGGTGAACCTTTAAAATCTCATATTTTAATGATTCCACATTCGGAAGGTTTTAAAAATTTTAAGTTTTCTGTAATGAAATTATTAGGCAATTAAAATTTATTTAAAATAAATATGTTTAGAAATAAATCTCAAAAAGACTGAAGTGCAAATTGATGACCTTCAACTATGTTAGTCATACATGCTATTCCTCCATTACGTCGTCTCGCTAATTTCGCATTAGAATAGGAAACAGTAGTGAACTATAGCTGTATCCTGATCATTGGATAGCTTCTTTTAAAATGTGTTTAAAAGTACTTTTGACCAACCGTTTTCTGATCAATCATCAGGATACAACTTTAATTGTTAATTTATAAATGGAATTAGAATTCCAAGTGTGTTTTATGAAAAAATCGAAAATTTAATTAAAATTGCAGATGACTTTGGAAATGTTACTATTCATAAATCAAAACAAATCATTTCTAAATACTTAATTTTCTGAAATATTCTTACCGTCATTCCATACAGGTGTTTTATTGTGTAATTCTAACAAATTATGCATTTTCTTTTTTTTCCAACTTTCAATTAAACCGTCTTCATCCTTAAAAATTAATACATAACTATAGATAAAGAATATTTATTTAAATCTATGAATCACAATGCAAATATATTTGATTATAACCAATTATAACAATATCTTTCATATGTACAAAAAAATCGAGAATTTAATAAAGATTAAAATAAATATCATGAAATAAAGTTTGTAAACAAAACAATCAAATTTTAATTATAAAATGGTTATATTGATCATTAGACAATAAATCACGACTTCGTCTCATAAATGTTCATATTAGGAAAAAATACTATTGTGACAAAATTCTTTTAAAAATTTTTAAACTGATAAATAAAATAAAATATTTAAAATTATACTTACATTATATGTTTAATTCATATTTTTTTGATTTTGCCATTTCATAATATAACTCGAAAGATAATAAAACTCATAATAAAACTATTTAAAATAACACAAAAATCATTTTATAAAATTAAATATGTTTTGTTTCGATTGATAAAAATGTTGAAATAAAAGAGTTAAAAGTATATTAAAATGCAAAATTAAACTCATATAATTATGCCCGTGGACAAACTCGAAAAAATAAGGAAGATAATTTCAATATTGAATGTGTCTAAACATTTAAAAAAAATTATTTAAAAACAATTCATATATTACAAAAACCATTTGGGTAAAATAAACGTTATTATAAAAGCTTTTATAAAGATTTAGGGATAAATATGCGTTTAGAGAAAAGTCACTATTGTATTTTTCAAACTTTCTCAAACTGCAATCTTCAATTAAAATCGTCCAAAAATTTTAAACTATTATTTGAAAATTTCAGATAAATCACATCCAAATGAAAATACTGAAAATAGTGGAAAATCGAAATTGGTATGCTTTACAAGATATTTTAAGCTATATTTATTTTTCATTTGAATATGAAATACAGACTCAAGTTTTAAGACCAACTACCTGAAAATTCTTGACGTCATAAATTTATGATGATGCATTAATTGAATATTAACGACGTCAAAATTAAAAATTACGAATTTTAAAATATGTATGACATATTAAATATAACTGGAAAAAAATACTTTTAATTTTTGAAACACCTAATTAATTTATATATAAACCCCTGGAAATCATTAAAAGACACTATATATATTTCATATATGTATGAAGTATGAAATAAGTATAAAATATATCATAAGAAGCATGAATGATGAAAAGCACAGATGAAAATTTTATTATAAGTTATTCAGACTGTAGTTGATATCATATTAAAACAAAGCTGATTAATTTAAGATGTTGAAAGTATAAATTTTGGATTATTTGAACAAAAAGATGAAATGTGCATCTTTCATGAATCAGACTTTTGAATATTCAGAAAGAGTAAAGAGTTCTTTCAGATGCATGGAACTTGCATATTATTGTAATATCATAACTACACAAAAGGCTTTGAATTCAAGTATCCAATGAAAATATGATTTTCATAAAAGGAAATAATTTTCAATATTTCCAATATTTTCAAATTTATGCACTTCCTAAATCTGAAAAAAAATCAGAAACAATAGTTTTTAAAAATGTTATTATCAAACATTTATTAGGACCAAGAAGGCTTTAAAATAGTTTCCTTTAATTTCATCATTAGGAATGGAATTGGTTTCTCTTCTTTCGGATTACCTATGGAATATCTTTTGAATAATGCTTCAAAATTAACAATTAATGAAAAAGAATAGTTAATCAATATTTTAACGAGCACATTTTTGAGAATATATATATATATATATGAATGTCTGTGTGTGCTGTAATATTAGTCAATCGCAAAGTTTTCATTGCCTTGATTAAAAGATATTAATTTTCATAATATTTTATTCGCTGTGAGATCATGAGTTCATATATCTACTGAATGATACATGTGTCTACAAACACATTTGGACATTTGAACAAAGTTAATATCAATACTTAAAACTCTATATTGTATATTAAACTTTCTTGGATGACTGAAGAAATTGAGATTTTGTTATTGTATAAGAGTATTTTATTAGTATGTTTTTCAGTTGACCAAGTTATTTAAAGTCCAATAAAATTGAAAGTTTATAGATAGTTGCAAATTATAAAAAAAAACCATGAAATGAAAATTTATTTTATTATTAAGTAAAGTTTTTAATATAGTACCTATTTCACAAGTTCATTAAAGTATTAACATTCTTACTGATATTAGGCAATTTTAAAATATAGAATTACCTTTTTCCTTTGAAATTCGATTCTTTGATGATCCTGATTCATTCCCGGAATAATTACTGTCATTTTACGAGGCCCTTTAAATCCCAAAACATTTGTATCCTGAAAAAAAAGTTGATTTTTAATAATAACTTAGAAACTTCAAAATTTGCAGTTAATAACATTATTTTACATACACATTAAACACTAATTTAATAAATTGACTTCTGTACGGGAATAAATTTCAGCAATTTGAAAAAAATGTCAAAATAATACTGGTGAAAACAATTATTTTGGTATTTTATCGAACTGCAAAAATCACAATGCAATCTTATTTCGATTGATACTACTGTTTGATTTTTATGTATTTAATGCAAGCCACAGGCGAATTGGTTAGGCTTATGTTCTAAGAAGTGTACGAAATAATTTGGATAAAAATAATTGACTTTAGAACTGATTTAATCGTTGAAATATTAATATAAAAATGAATTTGATATCCAATGAATATAATTTACTTTATTTTGTCGGATTAACCAAGGACTTATTATAATATATGAAAATTATACAATAAAAAATATTAAAAAAATAAGCTGATATTATTACTTATTTACAATATCTATATTTTACCGATTTATTTGTTTAGACATAAATTACTTTATAAATAAAATTTGCTTTTAACACTAGAAGTTCATGTTAAAGAACAGCTGTTCACAAATATATTTGATCTTAATAATGATAAGATAATTTTTTGAGGCCTAATAAGATTTAGTAATTCATGAATATTGTTGTCTTTCCGTTAATTTGAAAACTTTCATTTAAAATTGTTTCGAACTATTCCATTTATTTTTATTTGAACAGCTAAAATATTATTTATCTAACAAAATTTCATATTCTAACTAATGAACTAAAGAAAAAGAAATTAATTTACTTTAATTATAAACTAAATATATTTTAAACACCTTAAATACATTTTTAATCGATTTGAAGATAATAAACACTAGATTACGGGTAAAAATAGCCGTAAAAATAGGTAAACCTAATTCGATATGCGAAATGATAAATAAATAAATAAATATTCCTGTTTATGAAAATGTACTAGTAATTAATAGAAATAGTAATATTAATAGAATATGAATCTTAAAGTTTTATAAAAAAGCTTTTTGTAATCGTTTTTTTAAACATTGAGAATTAATTTATTCTGAGATTTTTAATTAAGGATTAATAATTTGATCAAAAACACTAATAAATCAAATCAATTAGTATTATAATTTTTTTCCCTCTCGATTCTACATATTTATATCATGTGATAAATATATAATGAAATATTTATTTTCTAAAGATTTTAAAATAAATAAACTCTATTTAAAATAAACTTTTGATTATAACTACGCAATAACTAGTTAAAAATCAAAGACTAAATATTTAACAATCCAGAATTTTCGATTATCTTCATCCCCAAGAATTTCGGAAAATGAAACTTTTACTGTATAAACAAATAGATTTGGACTCAGTATAACAACTATTATTATTTAATTCACATGAAAGATAATTCTCATTTATTATCTTGTTATAAAATGATTAAAGTAAACTCGCAATAAAAATTTATTGACTTTATTAATAAAAATTTAATATATATGATTTAATACTTGAAAAGTTTTATATTCTAAGTGTAAATATAATTCAGAGCATATTTTTTGGTTTTATTCATTAGTTTCGAAAGTATTTTTTTAATTATATTCAAAAATTTGCACTTTCTTGTTATAATATCAATTTTTATCTGAAAATCAAATTTTAACTGACAAAAATAAATACAATAAAAAATTTGATTGTTATATATAAAATGGCATAATACTTGAATTATAATAATCTCGATAATAGTCTGAAATATATCAAGTAGAAAATCATGTAACATTATCAAAACTGATAACATTAATAATTTACATTAAATTTAGAAAGTATAAAAATTAATTTTTATAAATTACGAATTTATTTGAGAAACTCCATTCTAATTATTGAAAACACACAATGTAACTGTATTAATTGTATTTTTTATCTGCATCATACATCAATAAAGGGTGAACTATGGCGATGGAAAATTCCATAACTCGTGTTAAATAAAATTATTTGATTTCGTCTGATATGAAGACAAAGAAAATATATTTATAAACTTTAATTTCCATGTAATAAAAAATTATTAAATACTTTTAAAAATAAAATAAAAAATTTTTCTTCGAAATAAATATAATTTATTTATAAATATAATTTACTATTATAAATTTTGTACGTAAAAAATGAAATGAGAATATAACAAAATTATAAAAATAAAAAATGAGTTTGTAAGAATTAGGGCATAAAAACCGGTAAATGCCGAAACCGTTAACCGCATTATTTGTAACTTATTAAATTATTTATTACCCGATAAATTTTGTACTGTTAATTGATTTTTTAATTTTATTTATATATATTAAAATAGTGCAATATGGCACTGATACAATTTGCAATTGATTAAATTGATTTTTTCAAAATGACAAAAATTTTAACAAATAAAATTATATTGATTTAGTAAAGTAATCTGACCCTTTTCATTCAAATTTCTCAAAATTAACATCGATTACTATTTTGATTGTCATAAATTTTTGAAATCATAATATTTAATAAAAAAGAAAAATAAAGAAAGAAAGAAAAGATACGTGCTTTATAAAATTATATTTTAGGTAAACTTTTTATTTTTACTTTTGGTAGAAAATTTAATGAAGCTTTTTTGGTTATAGATCAAATTTATCTAAAGAAGGAACATAAAAAGAATGAAATAATTATTAATTATCATACTAGTTGATCGACACTAGTTGTTCTTCTTTCTAATTTGATTTTGAAATTATTTCAGAATGTAAGTATTATTCTTTTAGAAATTGCCATTTGAATTAAATGTTATGGATATTATCTTAGAACCCATAATGAATTCAAAAAGGTCTGGGGTATGGAAATACTTTTCAAAAAATTCAGGTGAAGATGCAACATGGTATAAATGTTTAAAAAGCATAAACTGCAGAGGCAGTTGCACATCAGGATTGTCTAATCATTTAAAATTGAAACATGATATTGGGGTTAAAACACTAAAAATTCATCAGAAAGTGAAAACAAAACAAATTACAAAACAAAAATATGTTCGATTATATAACGGAAGAAAGCTTATCAGAATTGTTATCAAAATGTGCTGCCTTTGATGGTTTCTCGATTCGAGCGATAAGTAGATCTTCGTCA
The DNA here is from genome assembly GCA_959609185.1 of Schmidtea polychroa. Lineage (NCBI taxonomy): Eukaryota > Metazoa > Platyhelminthes > Tricladida > Dugesiidae > Schmidtea > Schmidtea polychroa. The sequence continues at coordinate 37,539 of CAUHTR010001254.1, forward strand.
ATAAAAGAATATGTGAACAATCGAGGACATATAATTCCATATTTGATGAAAATGAAAATAACATCGATAAATGTGATGAGATTTGTTTTAATGAAGATTCTAATTTAAATTTCGACATTTCAGAAAATATTATAAGAACTTTTTTCAATTTTCACCACTGATTTCTTTTCAATTACGTTGTCGTACAGTATGCTTTGGTGAATATTCTCCAATTAAAAATTCTATTTTACAAACCTATATATTACAACAAGAAAAAAAGGAGCTGAGAATTTAATTAGATTGCAAAAGAAGATGGAATTCTTTAATACCCATGTTATAACGATTAATAGGAGTTAAAAATCGTGTAAAAATACTTTCAGTGTAGATTTTGAACAAATTTTTGAACAAATACTAATATTTTAGCCGCAGAAGGAATTTAAAATTTTTTTTGGAAAATTACTTTATCTTAACAATCCAATTATTTTAAAATTATGTTAACTTTTACTCGAAAGATTATCAGAACGAAGAAAAATCTTAAAAGAGAAAACTTTAGTTACATTATTTGCATATTTAAATACCCGATCAATGCCTAAATCTAATAATTTTTTTTCAATATGCGTCAAAAAAGACGATGATGATAATGGTAATGACATCGTGTTTTGTTCTGATATGGCACAAATTAAAATAAACATTGGAATCAAAATTCCAGTATCATTGGTCGAAGAAATGCGTGCAAGTGATTCATCGTTTATGGCAGCTACAGAAGAAAAATTCAATGATTCTTATGGTGTTTTATGATAAAAGAATTTAAAATTTTAGAAATAAGTGGTATTAGATTCATGATTTCTTGAATTAATTACATCCATATTTCAAAAACAAAACAAAACTATATTTTAAAAAACAACATATTTTATTTAAACAATCTGTTTTTAGTTTTGAGGATATTTTTGCAAGCATGACTTAATAATTGAATAGGGAATATTCGTACACAAGCATTCAATAAATATTTTATATTTTAATTTTCAATCATTCTTAAATATATTTAATTTATTATTTTAATTTATAATTTTATTATCTACTTTTATTATATTATTTAAATTTATTTAAAACTGGAAATTAAATACTAATTCTATTTAATTATTTTCACACACCCTTTTTTAAAAGCTGTAGTCACTCTATGTTTCTTATAAGCCTATTTCCATTCTCAAATTTTACTTCGTAACTTCTTTCGTGTATTTGTTTTATCACTTCGGCAGGTCCAGTATATCTATCATCGTCTTTGTTATCATTTCTTTTTAAAAGCACTATATCTACTTTGAATTTTCTTTCTGTTATTTCGTCAAAGCCTATATTCTCAACCGACATATTTGTAGACCATTCTTTATATATTCTTTTTCCAAAACTTCTTTCACTTGGAGTTTGTCTAATTGTTTTCTGAAATGTAGAATTAAGCATAAACTCGACTTCTGGTAATAACTCTACCCAATTCTTGTGATCTTTATCTTTTAGAGTGATATGAATGGCGTATCTAATTGTTCTGAATTGTCTTTCGATTAGTCCATTTGCTGAATCATGGTACGGGCTTGAAAATATAATTTTAATGTTATGCTCCTTCATTAAATTATCCATAGCTTTGCTCTCAAATTCTTTACCCCTTTCACAATGTAGAAATCTCGGCGCACCAAATTTTAAAATCCAATTATTTCTTAAAATTGTTGTAACGGTTTTTGTCTTGTGATTTCACGCGTGTAGTGCCACATATTTACTAAAACTATCGATAATTCCTACAATATATCTCATTCCATACTGGCTTTGTTTCAGTGGACCACAAAAATCTATAAATATTGTTTCAAATAAACCTGGTTCTGGCATTTTGCAAATTTTCTCCCTAGTTCGTGTTGTTGTAGTTTTCCTCTTTTGACAATTTTCACAACTTTGAACTACGTCTTGGATCGTTCGTTTCATGTGTCTCATTGAAAAATTATTTGACACATATTTCTTAATATTCATTGACACTGTTTCTTATGATATTTTTAATGAATTCAATTCTTTTATCATTCGGAATCTATATTTTATTGTTTGCTGTCAATATTACTCCATTCTTTATTATGAATTTGTTACCCTCATTTTGCTTTATTTTGTTTATGATTCTTGTTCTTGGTTTTCTGTCATTATTGCCAAAAGTTTCGTTTTAAGTTTTTCTGTCTTTGGATTAAGATGGATGGTTTGGCATTGAACACACGTCATACATTCACTTCATGACAATGCATCTGCATTACAATGTTCTTATCCTTTCGTAAATTGAAATTATATTTACAAACTACTTAAATAATTTATCCATGTCTGGAATTGTGGAGTGATAGGTTTCTTTGTCTTCATCATATGTGTACATAGTATAAATCTTCTCCCATAAAGGTAATGTTTAAAATGATTTGTGAAATAATATATTGCTAAAAGTTCTTATCTTGTTATGCAATAACCCACCTCGTGTTTCGACATAGCATGCAGAACAGAGCCAATACGATCAAAAATAGCGTCCGTATCTCATATGAAAGCTTATGTAAAATCAGGAAACTTTATTATTGGTGAATTAATCAACTTATCTTTCAATTTCGTAAATGCACTTTCACATTCTTCTGTCCAAATCAACTTCTCTTTGCTTCCACACAACTTTTCTAAATGTTTTGAATCTTCTGTATAATCCTTTATAAATTTTCTATAGTAATTGGTTAACCCTAAAAAGCTTCTTAATTTCTTAACACATTTGGGTCTTTCAAATTCTTTGACTTCTTTAATTTTTTCTTCTGTTTTTACTCTATCTTTGCTGATTATATGTCCGAGGAACTTTACTTCATTTTTCAAAAATTGACATTTTGACGGACTAATTTTCAGTCCTGCTTGTTCTATTTTCTTGAAAACTTTTTCGATATTTTCATAGTGTTCTTTTAATTCTTTTGAAAATTTAAGAATATCGTCCAAATACACTATCGCTATTTGCCAATTAAGTTCACCTAATACCATGTTCATTAATTTTTGAAAGGTTGCAGGAGCTGCTACTATTCCAAATGGCATCCGGTAAAACAATATTGTTTGTTTTTAGTAGGAAATGCTGTCTTCAGTCTCGATTCTTCATCAAGTTCCACTTGGTAATACGCATTCCTTAAATCAATTGTGCTGAAAAATTTTTCACTTCCCAACTTATCTAATAATTCATTTGTATTTGGGATTGGAAATATTGGCCGTTCTGTGACATTGTTTAGTGCTCTAATATCCAGACAAATTCGTACATCATTTTTATCTTTTTTCTTTACATACACTGAAGGAGTGTTTCATGGTAATTTACATTCTTTAATAATTCCAAATATTTCCATTTCTTTCATATTTTCATCAATCTTTCCAATCAAATAAGCTGGCTGTCCCTTGGATTTATCACAATAGGTCTTCCTGGTGTTAAAATTTCAAGCGTTATTAAATTTGTCTTACCCACATCCCATTTGAGTTTCATAAAAATTGACTCAAGTTTTCTGCATAGCTCTCTAACATTACCATCTTTACATTGATTAGATTCACTCAATTCTTTTACAATTTTTATTCCAGCAATAGTTATATCGTCATTTAATAAACTATCCTTCATCTTTAACATTATGTCGAATTTTCTCAAGAAGCCTATTCCTCCAATTACCTATGATAAAATCTCTTTGGCCACAATAAATTATATTATTCTCGTCTCTTTTGTTTCCCCTATTTGAACTGCAATATTTACCTTTCCTACTATAGATACTGGTGAATCATTTGCACATCTCAATTTAATATAACACTTTTCTAAATTAAACTTTCCTATCCTATTATTATTATTATTATTATTATTATTATTATTATTATTATTATTATTATTATTATTATTATTATTATTATTATTATTATTATTATCTAATAAACAGCATACTTCGTTCTCATTAATCAATAATGTGACACTTGGTCTACCATTTTATTTATTATATTTAATTATATTATTATTATAATTTATATCATTAATATTACAAACATGCTCTACAACATTTCCAAAATCATCTAACCTCAATCCATTATTACACCAATCACTATAAATATCTGCATCGGAGACACATTTACAATTATCATTACTTATATATTCATATTTCTCATTATTTAATACATGCAAACAATCATCATACAAACAGTCATCATACAATTCCCCATTCAAGATATAACCCATACTTACTGCAGTGCTCCGATCACCTTCTCTCGTGGTGGAGCATATCCATTTGGATATTGATTTTCATGTTCTTCTTCTTCCGCAACTGGTTTCTGATATTGAAGGTTTCTGAAATTTCTGCCATTTCATTGGAATTTTCCTCGTATGTTTTCTTGTTCAATTTCTCTTACATCTCTGAAATTGTTTCTTAATTGGAAGCACTGGTGTTTGAAATGACTTGCTCTGTGACAATGATAACATTTAACATTCGAACATTCTGCTCTTCTATGGCTTTCTTCATGACATGCCCAGCATCTAAATTTTGGCCGATTGTTTCTTTGGAATTCTTTATTATTAAAATTAGATTGTTTGTTCAGATATTCTCGATTCTGTTTTGGCTCGCTGAACGTATTCCTTCTAGGCATATCGTTATATACGTGTAATATTGGTCTTGCTGGAATATTTACAGCTTTTTACCATATCCGCGTATCTCGTTTCAGTTCCCGTAACTGCCATCGAGTCACTATTTCGATTTAATTCTTTAATTACTTTGTCGTGTTTTTTAATTCTCTTTTTCATTTCGTTCACTAATTTATAATCATTTAATCTCAAATCTTTTTTCAAATCTTGGTCTCCCACTGCATTGAATATAAGAAATTTTTGAAGTTCTTCATTTAAATCGTGTTTCAGAATTCGTTTTGATAATTTCTCAATTTTTTCGCAGAAATCATCAGTGGAATCATCTCCTTGTCTATAATCTAGCGCTTCACTTAAGTCTTCCATCAGATTCATTGGTTTTTTGAAGGCTTTTAATATAATTTTAATATAATATAATTTTGTTTCTTGTCGGTTGAATCATATTTCGTAATTGCATCTGTTGATAAAAAAAGCTCTGACAAACTACCTTTGAAGTCCTCAACTATCGACATTAATTCGAAAAATCTTTCGGTTTCCTTGATGAAATCATCAACATCGGTTCCTATCTCGAAATTTTCCGGTGCTTTGATAAAATTGGCCATCGTGGTCGCCATATTAGATGATGGATTTCTTGAATTAATTACATCCATATTTCAAAAACTAAACAAAACTATATTTTTAAAAACAACACAAAATCTCTCTTATTTAAACAATCTCTGTTTTTAGTTTGGAGGATATTTTCGCAAGCATGACTATAGGGAATAGGGAATATTCGTACACAAGCATTTTTTAATTTTCAATCATTCTTAAATATATTTAATTTATTATTTTAATTTATAATTTTATTATTATTATTTTATTGAAATCTATTTAAAACTGGAAATTAAATATTAATTCTATTTAATTATTTTCACAAGTGGAAAAATTTGTTAAATTAACTCACTTATGTGATTCTAAAAGAAAGAAATATAGTTAATAATATAGAATCTAGATCAAAGATAAATCTTTAGTATATTTATTTAATTTTTTAAAAATTTAATTTTTTCGATTAATTACCGGTTAACCGGGAAATTTAAAATTTTTTAACCGATAACATGTTAATAAAAATCATCGGTTTATTAGATGACTTATTTAAGAATATCGGAAAACCCATTATCTCCCTCACTATTGTTCTATTTTTTTCATTTCTATGTGTTTGATTTCTTTTCAGAATATAAATCAATAATTATAAAAAGCAAACACTGTGTCGAAATTTTGAGTTATATATAAAACAAAATATAGATCTAGTGTAAAAAGAAATGAAGTTAACCCTTTTATACGGAGTGTACAATATATTGTACACAGTTTTGTGTGCTGAATATCTGTTGTACCTTTTCGAAAATATAATGTGAGAAGTACTTTTTAAGAAAATTGAAATTTGTTCTAGTACATTTATTATTTTTTTATTTTTTTGCATAATTTGAGTCCCCTTACTAGGTTTGATGGTCTAGATAATTAATTTACCCACAGAATTAATTCCCGAATGAAAGGGTTAAAGGAAAGTTTTTAAGAAGTTTAAAATATATAAAAATATAAAATAAAATACATCCGTCAGTTTCAACTATTATTGCTATTGTAAATATTTTTTAATTCTCAAAGAAAAGAAGCTAGTAAAATGTAAATGTATTAACTATTAGCTAGAACATACATGACCTATCAATTCTAAAAAGGTTAATATTTTCAATAATTATTAATCAATAATCAGTGCTTCTATTAGTCAAAATTCACATTAAATATAAATCATGTTTAATCTTTCCTAAATATTTTTTTTAAAAGAAAGATTAAATCACAATACGATCCATGATCAAAACAATCTTTTATTTAAAAAAACTTTATAAATATTCAGAAACTCACTTACATAAGCAATAGCTGATAATTCACGCCTCATTCCTTTTTTTGCTTCTTCTGTTTTTGAATCAGGATTAATTCCATTGTCATATACCACAAAATTTGTTCCTAGAAAATTTGATCGTAATTTCCCAATATAACTATCGCCATCCCTTTTCAAATCAGTAGCGTCACAACTAATTAAATAATTGCTAGTAGTTGACTTTTTTCTTCGTCTAGCAGCTAAAAGAAATAGTCTTTTTCCATCATCACGATCCAAATGCAAATAATATGTTGGGTAAATGCCTTTATCTACTCCTCTTTTATCACGGGAGATTCTGCATTTCATTGTAACATTCTAAAAAACCAAGAAAAATATTGTAATATTTTTTGACAGACTAATAATACTAGTTATAGCTATAACATTTATAATATTTATACAGTAGTTAGGAAAAGAATATCGACTTTCTATTTTGATCCAATAATTCTATTTAGAATTTGTTTAATTTCGAAACTTGAAGATATAAAAACAATTATATATCACAATAACGAAAAATTAGGTTCTATATGTTATGTTAATTTTTGGATGAATTGTATAAAAAATGAACTAGTTATACTATAATAGTTATTGTTGTATAATATTTTTCACTAAGATTATTAAAGGTAATTTATTTATTATTTTAACTTTTTTTAATATCTAATAAATACTTAATAAGTACTTAAAATTTGATCACTATGCTTTTAAAATCTGAATTGACGACAGATAATAGGAGATTAATAATTGATCAAAAAATAGCAGTCGTGAATTTGCTAAAAATAATAAGTTAAATAATACATTTTTAAAAGAATTCTGTATTGCAGAGAAATCTGCTAAATAAGATCTAATGTATTCTAAAAAATATATAAATATCGTAATTAAGGTGGTTCTGCAACAAGAGGTTTTAAGACATTTCAGTGTTCTTTTCAGATTTACTAAATTCATAATTTACATGAAAGGTTATGACATTCTTTCATTATTAAAAGATACATTGTCATATGTATAAAAAAATAAAATAAAAGACGATTGGTGAAACTTAACGAATGGATACAGTTCAAACAAAGAAGAAACTTTTGGGTTTCAAACGATATCATAGTTGAAATTGCAAAGTTGTTAGTATCTAAACACAACATTAAATATTTAGTGCTTCTAGTGCAGCAATTCTTAAACTGTGGTCCCCCGAATATGTTCTTATTTATTTATAAAAATAGCTAAGATCTATGTTGTAAATAATTATTGTGAAACCACAAAAATAAATCATCATTTGCCACGGTCATTTTGAGTGGTTTTTATCCATGTCACATGAGTGGCTCCTGATTTGATACACAAAAGAACAAAAACTTTTAAGCGCTATAAAATTAGTAATTGATCTTAAATTCATTCACTTATTAACATAACTCCTGATGTTCACATTCTAAACAATCCATACACGCCATTATCCAATCTCACACACACACCGACCAAAAAACGAGCCCATTCGTTTCTGATCTCTTAACTACACATTCCATCATGCTCCCTCTGCTGCCTATTTGCTTGTCAATAAGAATCAACTTTTCCTCTGTCAATGTCACTGTTGAAATAACACAACTTAGAGGGGGTTTTAAACAGCATTTAATCCGTTTGTCATCACTTCTAGAAAATAAGCACATTAGTTTTCTCTACTAAATCGAATATACTCTGTAAAGTAGGCAATCAACATCAACAGTTTACCGATACTGAATTTTATTTAATATGTAAATTTCATTCTGCTGTAGAGATTGAAAGAATAAAGAATCGTCAATGGATTAGTGACTTAAAAGTGGATCTTTGTCGATGAAAAGGCGAAAACATGAAGACCAGGAAGACGGTGCATGTTAACAAGAAATAGATAAGTCTAATGTTGACCGCTATTCAGATACTTTCCAGATTGCTGAATCTGAAAGTGTTGCAGCTAATAAAAGTTACTTTCCATGCAAGTCAGAAAAAATGGAAGAAAACGAAAAAGTGGTATTGACGATGAAAATGAGCCAAAGCCACAATGGGGTTTGTGCTATGAAGTGCTTTCTAATAAATGTATGAAACCTGCAAAATTAACGCTATATGCAGACAAAACATGGGGCAGTATAGGACAAGCCGTAAGCTGACTGAATTGAAAAGCGGTAACAAGATAATGAAAAAGGCTACAACTATCAACATGAGAAATCTTATTGGAAAGACGGGCAAGTCACAACGATGAAAAAATGTGAAGACTAGAATGAAGTTTTATTTGGAAGAAAGCTACAGTTATTTACCGGGAAAGTAAATGATAGAGTAAAAGAACACTGTGCAGGAGTACAAACAAGCCAGAAAATATATAGGCAAAAATACAGAGGTAAGTTTTGTAGTGAATTGACAGTCGGAAACACTGTAGTTGTCAAAATTTGTTTCTATATATCTTTATTAGTAAAAGTTATGTAGGTATGTTTACAATAATAAATATTTTACAGAAATGGGAATACTTGATGCATAGTAAAAAGATAAACAACACCATAAGGAGAGGTCACAATTAGATTTAAAAAGTCTATATTGGAGAAGAATATGTTTCGGAATTCAGGGAGGAGGCATTAGTCAACTGGTGCAGCAACAAGTATTCTCAGTAAAGTCACAAAAAATCGTATAATTCTAAAATATCACAGAATTTACCAAATGCTTCAAAAGTATCAGATCGTGCAAACGTAATATTAAACCGATAAGATTCCTTGACTAACAAGTATATATAACATTATTAGACAATAATAGAAGAGTTAATTTTGCCTGCTGCAGAGCAACTAGTGACAATAATGTGTGGCGAAAAAATTCATAGCTGATCTCAATGTAGGGCCACTGTCGAAATGATAAATTCTACAGAAACATATCGTATAAACTGAGAAGTTAAATCTTTTTCTGAATAATAACCGATTATTTGTAAAGTGTGTCGATTAGAGTTGTTTGTTTTGATTTCCTATATTATGGTCGTATAATAAAAAAAATGTTGGTGTTCAAGTTGGACAAGTTGATTTTCAGATTCAAATAAAATATGTCATAAATTTCCTGAAAAAGTCGTAGTTTTCACCAATTATAAAGGTATGGTAAAGTATGAAATAAGAAAGATGGGTATCATATGATTTATCATTCAAATTTTACGTCAACACTATAATGGAATACTCTATTTTTCTTTCATGTTTTAAAAGTGCAGTTTTTCAATCAAACTGTGAAAAAAGTTGAAAGAAATACATTACAAAAAAAATTAAAGTGTTGATGTCAATAATTTAGGCATGAAAAGATTAATATTTCTGATTCAAAAGCAGATTTTAATTCAAAAATCTTATGTCTGTAGTGAGAAATAGATAAAATTAATTATTTCGAGATGTTAAATGATAATATTGGTTAATCCTGATGTGGATTTTTGCGTCTGTGTACGCATTGGTTCTGGGAGTGTGATTGTTTTTTTGTTTGCGCGCACAGACACGAACAATGTATTTTTTGGAATTTGTAACTTAATTGTTAATTGCTCGAATTTGTTTAAAAAGGAGTTTTTATCGCGGTTTTTTTGAATAATAAAGATTTTGGTTTCAAATTGTTTTTAAATGGTTCTGAATGGAGATTTATTAATTGAATACTCAGATAGCGAAGTCAATGAATTTCAAATTAATGATGGCATTTCGAGCAATAGCCCAGTAAAACCTGAGGAAATTGCACCTGATACTGTAATTCCCGAATCAGATAGAAAACTGATAACTGATAAATTTCAAGAAGTGATAAATTGGTTGGAAAAGAATCAACGGGCGACAAAGGATGAGTTCGACTATCATTATAAAGAATTGGAGAAGCTATTTAATCCAATAATGACTAAAATTTATAATGAATATCCGAAACTAATGATACTCCCAAAATGTTTTATGAATATTTCTTGTAAGAATGGATCTGATGGAGCTGAACTTTATGATGTGTTACCTGAAAACAGAATCGAAGTTCTAACTGACGAAAACATTGATTTGTCAGAACCTGCGATGACAACAACCACGGTGTCATCTTCGAAACTAATGATACTTTCAAAATGTTTTATGTTTCTTGTAAGAATGGATCTAATGGAGATGAAAATTATATGACAGCCGAAACTAATGATACTTCCAAAATGCTTTATGATGTTTCTTGTAAGAATGGATCTAATGAAGCTGAACTTTATGATATGTTACTTGAAAGCAGAATCAAACTGATAATCCACGATGGCAATGATAGAGCTTAGTCTGCGATGGCAATTAACTATTGTAGCAGAGCGTGGTTGATCAATGGTGATATTTGTTTTATTTTTAAATTTTGTATTTTAAAAAATGTAAATTCAACCATTCTCCTCTCCCTCGCCAGCGTGAAAAAGTGCTGCTATGGGCCCTGGCAAGTTTTTAAATTGGGTATCCAGGGGAACAGTTTAAATAGGAATAAAAGATAAAACTCAGCGTTTTTTGCGAGCTAATTCAAGGTTGAGGGAAATCGGAGTAGTGGATTTCGAGGTATATTTTTCGTAGGATAGGGGAAGACGGAGGGATATTATCTGATTATGAGATACAAAACGAATCCGAACTCCATTTAGTTTTGCGATTGAGAAGTTGCAAGCAAATATGCATCAAAACTCTTACTAGTAAGACGTTGAATTGAGTGACACGATTAAAATGTAAAAGAAAAATTAAGGACAAAGAAGGAATTCCGGTAAATTATCAAAAGTTAGTCTACGCGGGAAAGCAAATAGAAAACAAAAGAATATTGAACGACTATATCATCCAAGTAGGATCGACACTTCATTTGTGCGGTGGCAAAGATATTTTAGAAGGACTGGAAAAAGAGAATGAAAAAGGAGAATTAATGAGATTCAGAAACAAGATTCTCAATGATATAAATGGGAAGGAAGTCAGCGAACGGTTGGAAGAATATGAAAATCAAAAGGAGTCAAGATGAAGAATTGAGGCATCTAAGAATATTAGTAAAAAATTGCAAAGATTGGGCATCACTTACAAGAAATCGAGGAAAAGCATCAAAGGATCAATCAAAAAAGGCAAATCAATCTTTTAAGGAAGAGAAGAAAAATGAGAATGATGACACAATCAAGAAAGATAATTCAGTGCGTAAAAGAAAACAAGAAAGTTTACAAAAGATTACAATACCTGTCTTTGGTAAAATGAAAGAGTACGAGCCGTGGAAAGTAGCTTTTACTGCATGTGTTGATGAAGCGGAAGGTGACAAAGTTGAAAAGATGTTTCACCTGCATAAATACCTTCACGGAGATCCATTAAAGCTAATTGAAAATCTAGGATATTAGTCAGAGGCCTATAAAATGGCTAAAGAGAAGTTGGATAGGCGATATGGTGGGGATGAAAGGATATATCTGTCAATGTTAGAGGAGATGGACAAGTTCAGACCAATTCGAGAAGGAGATTTGAAGGACTTAGATTTGTTTGTTTGGTTATTGGAAGCAGTCACCGTTCGATTTAAATCCACTGGGAAAGAAACCGAGTTAAAGACTGTATGTGTTTTCAAAAGTGTTTGGGCAAGTTAAATACAAATCTTGTGTATAAATGGAAGAAAGACAAAAAAGAAAATGAATTGCGTGAGACGATAGAGGACTTGAGAAGATAGATACAACAAGAAGCGGAGATCCTAAGATCCACAAACTAAGTCTTGTATGGAACTCAACCAAACACCAGGACCTATAATGGGGCAAGAGTAGAATGTGTGTCAAGAGCAGGGGTGGGGAACCTGTGGCCTCCCGGAGTTTCATGTGCGGCCTCCGGAGCCTTATCGAAATAAATCTTAATTTATATAAAAAAACCTTGAATTTTGAGGATTTACAAATAAAAATACTTCTAACTACTGAACTGTATACTGTATATACCGTACTGTACAAGCATTCCGCCGAGTACACAGAACGAAATATAAAAGTCAATCATTCACACCCATAAATACAAAAGGTATGTAGAAGAATAAATCAGATTATTGAGCACTCATTTGTGAAATGATGACTTATTTGCATCAATTTTTCGATTCAGAAATAATAAAAATTTTCCAGAATATTTCGTACAGCTGCATTTTTTAAATCTGGAGACTGATTATAAACAAAAGATTTAAAATGAAATTAATTAAAGTTAAAATACTTTTTGACTGCGGCCCCATTTGGAGGCGACAAATTTCAATGTGGCCTATGGAAATAAAAAGGTTCCACACCCCTGGTCTAGAGGAAGAGAAAGCTTCAATCCAGGAAGTCGGACGCATTTTACGAGGCAACCAGATGACAGAGTTAAAAGTGAAGCGGTCTTATAGGGGAATAACTCTAACATCTAAAGATTAAGGTGTGTATAATGTGGTGGTCAACATTACCTAGAACAATCTGACAAGTTCAAACAACTCGCAATTTCAAATAGGAAGAAATTCATTGAAGAAAAGAAACTGTTACCGGATGTAATCAAAGACACAATGAATTATTACACGAAAGAAAACACAGTGAGGAGAGTGAAAAGGGTAACAACACGATGTTGACCCAGAAAGGGATGAACGAGAAAGACCTAAGACCTTACCTTAGTTTAAGGACGATTCCAATCTACCTGGAAAATGGAAACAAGAAAATAAATATCAATGCACTGTTAGATGATGCAAGCTCAGTAAGCAACATCAATCTAAGAATTTTAAATGAGCTTGGATTAAAAGGGGTTAAAAGGAGGACACAGATAGGACTTATCGACGGTAATATTCAACAAATGATGGCTACTCCGGTAACCATGAAGTTAATTAGTAACAACGGCCGATTGACGAAGAACTTCAACACACTGGCCGTAAACGATATCACGGGAGCAATGAGGATAATAAATTATGCGAGAGAAAAATATAAGTGAACTCATCTTAAGGTCATCCGTTTGCCGAGGCTAGACGAAAGACAGGCAGTTGAAGTTTTAATTGGGGCTGATTATCTAACGCTTCAACGAGCACTTAAAGAAATCGATGGCAAGTTGGATGAACCGATTGCCCGTTTAACTCTACTTGGCTGGACATGTGTTGGAAGAACCTCAATAGGAAAAAATTGGAATCATCAGAACTTTGGTAATTGCGATGGTTCGGAAAAACAAATGAAACCAAAAGAGAAAATATGTTTTGCGAAGTCATGGAATCGACAACAACGTCAAAGGAAGTTGATTGTTTCGAAGTTACAGCGTTTTCTTCTTGGAGAAGACTGGTACGTGCTCGAACTTCCAAAATGGTTTATGATGTTTCTTGTAAGAATGGATCTAATGGAGATGAAAATTATATGACAGCCGAAACTAATGATACTTCCAAAATGCTTTATGATGCTTCTTGTAAGAATGGATCTAATGGAGATGAAAATTATATGACAGCCGAAACTAATGATACTTCCAAAATGCTTTATGATGCTTCTTGTAAGAGTGGATCTAATGGAGATTGAAATTATATGACAGCCGAAACTAATGATACTTCCAAAATGCTTTATGAAGTTTCTTGTAAGAATGGATCTAATGGAGCTGAACTTTATGATGTGTCACTTGAACTGATAATCCACAATGGCAATGATAGAGCGGAGTCTGCGATGACAATTAGCTTAATATGAAATGCGTAATGTTTGACAAAGATAATGCACCTCCACATAACACTCATAAATTAAAGACAATTTTTTTTGAGAAAAATTACTATTCCACCATTACTAATTACCATCTGTAGAGGAATTTAGAAAATTATTTGGAAAGTATTGGAAATTTAGACTATGTAAAAAAGTCAATTTTTGACTTTTTTGAGATCAAGCGAAAATAAATTCAAAGAAGGAATTGAGAATTTGATTTAAAAAAGTGGGAAACTGTTTTGAGAATGATGGAAAATATATCGTTGACTATTAGTTGTTATTAAAAATGTTTTAAGTAAAATTTTCAAATATGTAAGAAACGCATTTGTTATGGTGTGATCCAGTAAAGACAGCTGATTTACACCGATTGAACTTTGATAAATATAAATTTAGAAGATTTGAGTTTTTTATGCTAATATAGATTAATTTTTATCATTATCAAATGCCTATCCAACAGTAATAAATATTGAAAAGAAAAATAAAGAATTTGAAATACAAAAATCGAAGCCAAATAATTAACGTGATTAACGAAAAATAAAACAATAAATAATAATAATAATAATAATAATAATAATAATAATAATAATAATAATAATAATAATAATAATAATAATAATAATAATAATAATAATAATAATATAATAATAATAATAATATAATAATAATAATAATAATAATAATAATAATAATAATAATAATAATAATAATAATAATAATAATAATAATAATAATAATAATAATAATAATAATAATAATAATAATAATAATAATAATAATAAATATATGACAATGAAATCCAAATTTTATTTGCACTGAATATTAACTAAAAATATATATGATATTTCATTATACATAATTAATTTATTAAATAAATATAAATTATTTATAAAAATTAAATTCTTGGATATAGATTAAATAATTGCGCATAAACTTCTAAGTAAATTAACTAATGAAATTTTTAAAGTTCGAGGATTAAACAACAGTAAGAATGACAATTAATAACATTGTAACTGAATAATTAAATTGCATGTGTTAAAACTAATAGTCAAAACAAAGTAGTTATTTTAAAATGAAAATATAAACCATTTTATCATACCATTTATAATTTAATTATTTTTTAAATAATGAAAATATAATCATGAAATTTTTTAAAATCAATGACAAATTTTAATGAAAATTAATTAATTTAATTAAAGCAGCAATTTTTTTTATTGTTAGGAAAATAAATTTGTAAAATATTTAATAGTTAGTAGTATTGTTTGTTTTTAACCCTCTATCCTCGGCGTTTTCTTATTTTTCTGTATAGAATCACGGGCTTTTTTCAATAGCTTTTTATAATAGTTATAAGGATTATATTAAAATGATATAAAAAGAAAAACGAAAATTGTAGAAAAAAGTAACTTTTAGAGTACATAGTGCGAGAAACTTGATTACCGTGTTCAACAACTATGAAATTATAAAGAAAAACTTACTAAAGATTTTTCTGAGTATGGAATATTTACAATGCGATAATAACGTACTCGCTGAATTGTATAGAAAAAGTGAAACGCGATATCCACGTTGCCTGAGATTAGAGGGTTAAATCTTTATTGAGAAAACGTGAGTTATATAAGGTAATCGAAAAGGACAAAAATTGTAAAAAAAATAAAATTAATTGACGATAATTGAAATGTATTTTAAATATATAAAACAATTTCTAAAGTTACTAAAATGTTATTATAAATTTATAATATTGACCTGGAATTTCTAAATGAAAATTAGCATTCATTTTAATATTATAAAATCTTACCAATTTTTAATGTCAAATAAAAGAAAAAATTATATTTAATCGTAATTATTTTCAAAAATTAATTTGATGCATTTGAAATTTATTCATTTAAAATAACCATTTATTATAACCATACTATTAAATTAATAAAAAATAGTATTTTTAATAAAAAATAAGGTTTATTAGAGAAAATTGATAATAGAACTTAAATTTCTTGAGTATAATGGCGGAATATTATATATTTCCAAACAAATATTTGCACAGATTATCAGATTTCAGTTCACAAATTCACCGGTAATATGTTTAAAAAAGCCTCCATTTATAAATATAATTTTTATGTTTATTTTAAAATTTAATTATTAACTTGAATTGCTGGTTGCAAAACGAATTCTTCTAAATCAAGCCTGGAATCTGGAAAGCTTAGTGTCAATGAATTAGCAGTGTCAATTGAGTCTGGATTTTCATCACTCTAAAAGATCAATAAGAAATTTGTTAAAAATAAATCACTTTAAAAGAACTTATTAAAGTAAAAATTAATTTGATATTTGGATTTTAAATAGAGCCAAAATTTATTAAGTAAAATATAAGTTAAATGGCTTGACGCAGAAAAATTGAATTAAAACCTCCTAAACCAAATAACATTAAAATTATAAAATCAGAATTATTGTGTTAATTGACAAGTGTTATTTAACCGTTTGCGGACGGAATTAATTTTTATAAATAATATTTTTTAACATAAAATTTATATATATATATATATATATATATATATATATATATATATATATATATATATATATATATATATATATATATATATATATATATATATATATATATATATATATATATATATATATATATATATATATATATATATATATATATATATATATATATATATATATATATATATATATATATATATAGTAGAAAAGAATTTGTAATAAATAGTATAAATTCTTTTTTAAGGACAGTAGGTAATCTGTTACAAATTAAAATATTTTATCATATGAGAACATTATTTTTTATACAATTTTTGATTATGGCGACACTAGATGGTATGGCAATGACAATGCATTTCTTTTATTAGTTGCCATTGGGCTTTTGTACCGATAGCACGTATATAAGAAAAATACGTAAATATAAGAAAAAAAAGTTTCAGGAATAACTGGGTTAATTAATAGCCAGAATCAGCAGAGTTGCAATCAATTGTTACAATGGAGTCATTTGAAATTATAAGCATTGATATTGCGTAACCAAGGAAAGGAGGTTACATGATGGTGATGGGAACATTTTTATTTTCTGAAATTGTTTTTTCTTAAAACATATTTTCAAATACAAGTTTTATTTGACTTCGTCAATTTAGCAGCATTAATAAAAATATACAAAGTCAGAAGAATAATTTTAAAAATTGTTTATTAATTGATTTTTGTTAAAATTTAGAGAATCAACTTTCTTATGATCTTGAAAAATTTAGGTTAAAGGGGATAACAAATAAGTATTTCCTGAAAAATCATTTTATGCTAATGGAGATTGGATATAAATTTTAAATATTTCCAATAGGATTTTATACAGGTTTTTCTTGTTTAATTTCATTTTTCTCGAAAGTTCTCAAATAACTCGTGCGCGCGTACTATTCGAATAACTCGCTTATGGGCGAGTTATACGTGAACAGACGGTAGGAAAACCATCCTTTGCAGCGAATTTTGCGCGAATTTCATTTAAATTCTCTCTTTATACATAATCAGCATAAACAGAAATGACAGCTTTAAATAGATTTTCCATTTCTGATTTTTAAAGGCAAAGAACTGATGTAGCTGTAATATTTAATTAACGTGGAGATTAATCGAATAAATCGGTTGTTATTAAGATGATCAAGATGTTATTAACCTACAAAAGGTTAAAAAAATTATAATTTGAAACTCATTCTTAAAAATAGTCTTGCTACTTATTGAGTGCACCGCGAATTTTTTAAAACTATCGTTTAAATTTATTGAAACTCCTTAAGCCCAAGCGTGGTCATTTCTATCTGAAGAATTGAAGGAAAAATATATTTAATAAAAAGAAAAAATTTATTTAATGATCAATTTTGCAATAAAAAATAATAGTTATTTGTATATAGTTTTCTAAACTTAGAATAATTTATTGTCTATTACAAAAATAGAGATGAAATGCGGTTTTATGTAAATAAAAGTTCATCATTTTGAAAGACTAATTATTTGATTAAAATTTTGAGAAAAAATTTCGTAAAAAAATAAAATATAATTTTAAAATATTCGATTATTTTAAATAAAATAATAAATGAAAATTGTGTGAACCAAAATTAATAACTGAATTAGTAACAAAATCAACGAAACCTTAACAAAAACAAGTTTTGCAGACTCAATTTGTGTTTGTATGTAGCATTACTGCATTACATGTAAGGCAACATTTTGTTTGTGTTATGCAACTTGCTGTGTTTGTTTTGACAAATGTTTATTTTGTACCTCAATTTTTGGTATGTTGCTCAAGTTGCTTTTGATGGCATTTAATTTTGACTTAAGCAAATCTAAGTCTTGATTCAATTGTTTGTCATCGCAATTATTATCTTTGATAGACGAGGCCAGGAATAAACCGGATTTCACAGGCTTTTCGGGTACTATTTCAGATTTTTGTTCGATTTCTTTTACAGTTTCATCATCAATTCCATTTTTACTATTGTCAGTGATAATCTTTTCATTTTTCATTTTGTCACCTTTAGATTTATGTATTTTTCGGCGCCTATGCATTTTAATTTCATTCATTTCAGATATCAAATGTTTTTTCGATAACATTACGTCAGCCATGTGATGTTTATCTAAAGCGGCGTTATTAGATATGGAATGAACTGTAGATTGAATCCAAGACTTTTTCAATTTCTAAATGTTACAAAACTAATTTAAATTTATATCATTTTTAAAAAATGGTAAAATAATATAACAATTGTATTTAGTTTAAATTTATTTCAACGTGAGAAATTATATATATTTTCGTATGAGTAATATTTTTTTGAATAGTTTATAATGATCATTACTATATGTTAAAATGTTTTACAATATTCTTAATAAATACCTGCTTTGTGATTTATCGAACTAAAATCCTATTGTTCCTATCGTTCATAAGTTAGTATCATGTGTCAATGAAAAAATATTATTGAAAATATTATGATATCAAGAATTTATTTGGTTATTCTTAAAAAATCAATTCGGTGTGAAAACTGTCCTTTAATTTAGAACTGACAAAGTTGATTATAAGAACATACAAATTGCTTGTTGTTGTTCAATGAAAAATTATAATAATGTGATATCAAATTTATGTTTTTTAAAAGTAAAATGAACTAATAGTGGAAATTCAATATTAAAAGTACCACAAAATTTCAAAATTAAATAATTTGCTTTTGAAAAATGTTTTCATATTGTAATAATCCGTCATTTCTTTAACTTTTCCATGACAGTGGTTGCAATATTCAGTACCCAAAGGAGAAAGTCACTACATAAATTATATTATAAGAAATCACCAATCAAACATTCGTGTTACTATATATTTCGACAGTTTTCTTGTCATCATCAGGTAGGATATAATAACTAAAGAAATTAAGGATTTTTAAACATTTATTAATTGTTACACACGCTATTTAATTTATTTAACTCATCAAACTCACATACATTAACAAAATCACAACCAGATTTTCTCAAACATGGATCCTTAGGATTTTTAATAAAATTTAACAACATTCTCTTTTACCATAACTAATAAAAATGATTTTGAATAATCATTATTCATCAACAATTCTCAATAGTTCCTTTCGTTGTATTAACATATCCAAGAAAGTTCTCTTGTTCTCCTTGTTCACTTGTTCTCCGTTTCATATGTGAATACAATGTTTTTATGTTAACTATTCCAATATAATAAAATATCATCCACATACCGTTTATAAACGGTAGGGGGTTTCATAAATTTGAAAAATGCAATTTTCTTTTCTAAGCTTGCCAAAAAAATCGAAGCCATCGTTCGTGCTAAAGGAGAACCCATAGCAACTCAATCTATTTGTTGATTCCATTCATTATTGAAAAGAAAATTGATTTTGAAGTAGCAAATTCAAGAAGTTCACGAAATTCCTTTCCATCGAAAATATGATGTTCAGAGATGTTTTTATACCATAACAAGCAACATAAATCAATAGTTTCAACCAATAGTACATTAGTAAACAGACTACAAATAACAAACGAAACCATAATTTCATACACACTTTGCCTATCATATTGTGCAATGCAGGAAACATATTTAAAACTATCTTTACATTCAAAGGCTGATCATATTAATGGTTTTAATAATCCATCAAAAAACTTGAGCAGTACTGGGCAGTACCATCCATGGATAAAACAGGTCTCATAGGCACACCATCTTTATGGATTTTGGAAGCCCACATATTTTTGCTTGTGGTGACCTCATTGGGCGAATAGATTTAAACAACTTTAGTATGAATTTTTTTTATTTAATTTATTCAGTATCTCTTAACGAATTCTCATCCTTAAAAGGTAATATTCCATTCATCCGAAAAATCTCTACTTTCACGAACTGAGGAGCATTCAAAACATTATTAAGCTTATATTTAATGGTCGAACCAATCCATTTCCTTTCATATATTGATGTCTTTTTTAGGTAAATTTTTAGTTTATAGTTTACTTTCTGTTGTATTAATTATGTTGTGGCACCAGTGATATAAATGTATCAGTATCTAATTTACAGTAAAGTGATTCAAAGAAACATTAACTCAGTAGTTAATTCGAAGATTCAAACTCGACATAACGTATATAACTACCACTATATAGTTCTGTGAATGACATGAAATAAAATATGGAAAAGTGCATGGTTATGGTTTCGTGCTAAATATATTGTATACATGACAGTTACCTGTTTTGAATTTTAAAACTGCAATCAGATTGAAATCAGAAAACAAATAAAAAATTCATATCACCTATAGCCAAAAACTCATAAAAAGTGTGAAGCACAGCTTTAACAGCAAAATCCAAGCAATTTATTAAACTTTTAAGCGCAGTGTACTAAAGCAAACTTAGAAATAAAAGTGAATACTTCCTATAAATTTGATTAAGTTTATACCATCTTCCAAAGTATTTTTCCTGTGATATATTAATTTATCATTGAATATAGAAAAGTACAATGGATATTACGAGGTTGATATTTCTTTCTTTGATCTTGAAGTCAGCAAGTAAAAAATGATCAAATTCATATTTAAAAAAGTATATTATTTTTTTAATTAAATTAGTTAATTAAACTATTTCACTTATCTTCATTTAGCTTTCGACTATATATTAATGTTTTATGCTTTACACAAATTTTCGGAACTGTCCAAAATAGATTAGCAGCAATTTCTATTATAGATGTAAAGGAAATTTGGAAATCAAGATTCCCAGTGAAAATCTTACATAAATATTTCATTTACTTCATGAAGATAAAATTTTTGAAATTTTTATTCAACCAATGCAAGTAATTAGGAAATTAAATATCTTGGACATTTTAACTGTCATCATCAGGTGTGGGAAAAGCGAACTTTATTTATTACAAAATAAAACTGTTAACTCACAAAGCTGATGAGGATATTAGTAAGGTGTTTTATGCGCATCAAATCTACTAATATTTCAAAGTCACCAAAAAAAACCGGACTGCCTTCATTTTTATAACCCCAAAATGGAATCCTGAGTATAATAACCAAAATTCAAAATAATTATTATAGTGAAACATTTCTTTTAAAAGACCATTTTCCATGGAAGCCTCCAAATATAAACAACATTTTAGCCAATAAAGCTCTTCGGGGTGAACACGTATCCGTAAAAGAGTCATCACTTTAATTGATAAAAAACATCCTTAAATAAACTTTCAAAAACTATCTTGCCATAGTAATAATATTTTTAAATCTTTTAAACGCTATTTACAAAGTACGGTCTTCGGGTCATCAGTGACCCCCAATAACATGTTATATGACACGCTTTCGAAAAATTATTTTTCATATTTATTTTATTAAAATATGGATTGTTTATTACAGACGTTATATGAAACATCTTGTCATTATTTTATTTAAATATGGATTGTTTATTACAGACGTTATATGAAACATCTTGTCAGCCATATTCCTACATATTTGTTGAATTTAATGCTACTTGCATATATGCATATATTAATGGTAACTAAAAAATGTTTTAAATATTATAAATAAAATATTCTTAAAATTTCGCAAACTTACAGATAATATATCATTGATACAGCAATTATAATATTAACAATTATGAATTGGAGTGAGCAGGTCGAAATATTTCATTTAATAACTAGAAATTGAGGAAATGACAGACCTATTTATTTATATGAATTATATTTTTATAATGATTCCGCTTTATAAAGTTATTGCAAAATGTACCTAAAACAGTCAGAGACAATGTCGAATAACCCAAATTTAACAAATTAGAAAAGCAAAATGATTTTAAAAAATTATATAAATTTATTTATTGTTAGAAAATTAAATTTTAAGTATTTTAAATTTTTTAGATTTTATATTTTTTGAAAGATATTGAATGAAAAACAAGAAAACAAATTCAATTAGAGAAGAGAAAAAGTTCGTACAGAAGTGAACAGGACGAAATGGCTTACCTAAAAATGAATCGACATATTTTAAAATTGGTAGTTTTAATGGTTTTAATATCTATAAAGTAAAATGATCAATATTTTTTATGTTTGTCAAAGTTTAGTTGGGCAAAAAGTTATTAAGATGTTATTAATACTACATTTTTGTAAATTATTCATATTAACAATTATTTCTTCATTGATAATACATTAAGAATAGTGAATATAAAGCAATAATATTGCAATTAAACCTATTGCAATATTTAACACTAATGTATTAGTTTTTCTGAATTAAGTTTGTACATCAGTAAGGATAAACATCATTTATTACAGAGATTCCATTTTAATTGTTATAAAGTAATAGAAAAATATATTACCAAATCATTTTTACTATCAGTTTTTTCAGAACTGTTATTTGTTGGTAATTGGGAATCGGAAGTTTCTATAGTTTCTATATCTTCTTCGTAGGTTTCTTGTTTAGTTTTAAGAATGTTTGAATTGGATAATTTTGTTGAATGCTGACTAATTTCATAAGCTAAAGAATAAATTTTACTGAATAATTTATTTGAAAACTATTGTGAATAATAAATGGATAAATAAATTTGAGCTATAGTAGAAAAATGTTACAAAAATTCGACAGCACAAAATATTTTACGTACTAAGTCTTTATTCACATTTTCTAAAGTATTATGTAAGTTTGCATTCCAAACACGAGAACTGATTAGTAACAAAAAAATAAGATAATCTAAATCATGTCAAGTAGTGAAGTTATATTAAAATCAATTAATATCAATAAAAATTAATGTGTAATTTGATTATTTTAATTTTCATAATCGAATTTAAATAAAGTCTATATTACTGAAGAAACTTTAAACTTAATATTTATACAACACTAAGTCACATAGAAGAACTACTTTATTTTCCTTCAGATATTTCCAGTGTCAAAGTCGAAACCAAACTTTGAAATTGATTACTGGCAAAATATTTTGTGAGGTGAATTATAACTTATCCAAAAAAAATAATTCTATATTAATCTTTCACTTGATTAAACTAAAAAATTTTTATATACTGAATTGAAAAAGCAGAATCCTTTTGAACTATTTTATGTTTAATGTCTACAATTGTCAATCACAAATTTTTGTCAAATAAATGCTTATTTTTAATCATTTATTAAAATTTAATATTAAAGAAATATGGTAAAGAAATTTGTAATTTAATAAATTAATCCATAAAATTAATTAAATGACAATTGTCAAATCTGGTTATCAGTGTAACTTAATAAATTTCTATTTAATTTTTAATGATTTACTAAACCTTTAAACACTGATAAAAATAATTTTACGAAGAATGGCATTAATTTTTGTTATCATTGTGACATTGAAATAAATTAGAAATAGAATTCAATAATGATTTTTTATAATATAATTCATTAAAATCATTAAAAAAAAATAAAATAATAATAATAATAATAATAATAATAATAATAATAATAATAATAATAATAATAATAATAATAATAATAATAATAATAATAATAATAATAATAATAATAATAATAATAATAATAATAATAATAATAATAATAATAATATTAATAATATTGTATCACCTGGCAAACTAAACATCATTCAACCGAATGAAAATCTTCTATTGTATTATATAATGAATCTTTTAAATTTCAAAATAAATTTCAAAATTTTTTAGATTTATCGTAATTTGAATGGTTTAAAACTTTTAAAAACGATTTACATGATAATACAAATTTTATAATAAAAAATTATGAAATTTTAAGAATTTTATAATATAATCATAAATTAAAGTAGGTTATATTGGAATCAAAATTCAATAGATAATTATTTATATATTGCTTATTAATTTTGGACTTGTTTATAAACTGATATGAATATTATAAAATTTGAACTTGCTTTTTACTAATATTCATCTCACATCAATTAAAATATTTTATAAATAATAATAAATCTAATCAGTCAATTTCGTTAGGTATGTTCGAAAAATACTACTTGGTATGACTCGAAAGCAGGATAATTTTCAAGTAAGAGGATTTGCGATTTATATATACAGTCGATAAATCAGACGTTTCGCAGAAATGAGGTTAATATTTTTGTTTTTTTTGTCAATTAGTATTTCAATTAGTATACGAATAAACAATTCAATTTCTATTTTTTTTAATTTTTACTTTTTTATATAAAGCACTTAAAAACCTGAATTATTTTATTTTACCCAATGTGTATCGTTGTTGACACATGCATGTGTAGAACTAATAGAATGCAATTATATAATCATATATTGAGTATTAGCCCGAAAATTACCGTATATACTCGCGTATAAGTCGAGTAAATTTTAAGAGGTTTTTAAGTCCTAAATTGGAAACCCGCGTATAAGTCGAAGTAACAAAAAAAAAGGTTTAATGATTTCAATAAAAATTAATTTGTACGTTTTTTTACCCGCGTATAAGTCGAAGTGGCTATTTTGACTTGAAAATTTGACGTAAATTTCTCGACTTATACGCGAGTATATACGGTACTTCCAAACTAAATGATGGGCCGTTGAAGAAAATATTGATCATATCTATATTATATCTTTGAATTATTTTATTCGAAATTTTCTAAAAATAAAGAAAATGTTATATAAATAGTTTGAATCTATAGTAGTTTGAATAGTACTTTAAATCTATAGTGATACGAAACTCATTTAAACTTGGTTCATTTATATAAAATAAGTAATGAATAAAAATATTTCCTAAATCAAATCGTTTTAACATAAAATATATTATTTAATAATTTATAATAATTTTTGCTTAATCAAGTAAGCTTATTTTAATCCATACCCAGCTACCATATTGTATTCGTAATTTCTGATGACGGTAATTTTTCGAATTATTATTAAAAAGGAAAAACAAATATAAATAATCAAATTTTTTAGGTTTATAAATTTTGAAAAAATGAATCCAATTCACAGTCACGAAAATGTAAGAACAGACTCAAATACGGTTCAGATTATTGGTTGAATATAGGTATATTTAAAATTAATTTTATATTTCGAAAATTGTTTGGATAAAGCAATTGAAGTATTTTTTTACTTTACCTGGACTTTGTTTGTGTCTGGTATGCCAACTGTGATACTTGAAAATTATTGGAGGTCACCGAATTTTTATAAAATTTATAACAAATAAAAATGCAGATGAGCAATGCAGATGAGTACCAATCTTTTCCAAATTTTACCAAATATAATAGTAGATATTTCGTTATTTAGGAACCTTATTTGTAATTATATCACAAAATTAACGGAAAATTTTTCGAAGAGCTTAAAAGTTAATTACCCGAAATATGAAAATTATGAATTCTTTGGAAGCGCATACTCACCCGTTAGTTATTACATTAAAAAATTCATTTAAAATATGATAATAATATGCAAATAATATGTACAATTGTATGTATATACGGTTAAATCTCTATATAACGAAGTGAAAGTACACAAAATTCAAGTGAAAAATGTAACCAAAAGTAAATTTTTTAGAATTATATTATAGTGAAATATTGAAAAACGTTCTTCAAAAAAGTCACAATAGGAGGTCAAATATTGAAACTTTTCAACAATCACCACAAAAAGGAAAAATAGAATTACTGTAAACGACACAAAGTGACTTTCCTATTAATATAGGAAAACCTAGATAACTCATGTGACATTGGCACTTTCAGTTATATGAATTATGTCAACGTTTAAACATATTTGGTTTCATGACTCAATATGTTTCACAACAAATGTTTTGGTGTCGCGAACAGAAGATTTAAAACTTTAACGATGAAATGAAAATAAATTATGATGATTATATGTTCAAATTTCTAGTTTAAAAAATCAAGAAATATTTGTTTATTTTTCAGGTCTATTTTAAAATAATTAAACTTTTTAATTTTAAAGCTTCTCGTGTATGTAAATAAACTTGCACCTGTAGAAAACAATGGAAAGATTGGGAATGAAAATAAAATCATAAAGAAGCATATGTATCAGATTGATTAAATGAGCAAAAAAATCAGAGTTAATTGAATGTTTAGCTAATGTATTAATTTCTTCTTTTACTTCTTTTCATTTAATAAATTATTTTTACATATTAAAGTTGTCATGAAACTATGATGAATAATAATTTATTTATTCAATTTATAAACTATATGGTAATTTTTTGGGTTTTTAATAACTAGATAGACACCATTTGACAGTGGTTCAGGTTTTGTGCAATCTTCAAATAAAAAATAATTCCATGTAAACTTTATAGTTTAAAGCATTACACTCAAAGATTGATAATGTAACTATTCTTATTATTCTGTAAATTAGCATTTCAATTAATAAAATTTAATTAAAAAATAAACTATCTTATATCTATTCTTAAAATAAAATAAAATTTTATTTATATTATATACCATCCTGCTTCAAATTTAGTTCTAATATTCTATTAAATTTCTTAAAAGATTTTCTACAATAGATAAAAAATTTAATTAATTACATAACACCGGATCTTTTGTGATTAGGGGTTTTTCAGGATTGACTTTGAGTACTTGTACGTGTGTGGTGGATAATCCATCTGGATTTGTCATTTCATATGCTTGAGGACCATCGTAAGCTGTAAAAGTATTCAAGTAGTAATTAGTAACTTGTAAATTCATTTTACCATAGTTACAATGATATTCATTGTGATCATTATTTGAGTTTTCAAACAGTGGCCGCTTTTCATCTTTAAATGTTATTTCTTTCAAATCAGATGGTTGCAGCTTTT
Source organism: Schmidtea polychroa (assembly GCA_959609185.1). Taxonomy (NCBI): domain Eukaryota; kingdom Metazoa; phylum Platyhelminthes; order Tricladida; family Dugesiidae; genus Schmidtea; species Schmidtea polychroa. Next base: position 64,877 of record CAUHTR010001254.1, read on the forward strand.
GAGTTTCGTGCACTTGTTTTCTTAATTGATTATGTTTAATTTTCTGGCGCTCTTTGTTATATTTTTCATGCAATATGTTTGGTGATCTTCTATGATTTTCCATTCTAAAATTTTTATAAGAAATAATTTTAGTTTACTTTTTTATATAGATAAATTTTGATGTTTAAAATTTAAAATAAAATGAATATTACAATAAGTATCTTTTATAGACTAGAAACACTAATAAACTTAATTTATTTTATAGTAACTATAATAAATAAATAAATTTACAAAAAATATCATACAAATTTTGAACATATATGTTTGGTTTTTAAAACAAATGATAATCATTATATCAATGTTTATTAAATTTTTTGATAAGTTTGACTGCAAAAATTAATTTTAATTAGCTTTAAATCTTTGATATTTGTAAGATTTAAAATTACTTTTTATTAAGTTGAGTTATTTCGCTTTCGATCCTTGTGTCTGGAATTTTTGTAAATCTATTTCGTTGCTCGTTATCATTCTCATCATATTGATTTGTATTACTCTTTTTTGTTCTCTTTCACACATTCCTTCTATCTTTTCCCTCTGGCTGTCGTTAGTGGTTAATCTCATTATATCCATTTTTAAAAGTTCTTCCTTTCTCGTTCTCCAATATTCATCTTCTCTTCTTGCCTGAGGTTCTTTTCGTTTACTCCATCTTTCTTCCGCTTCTCGTGCTTCCGCGATCTGTAAGGTATTCTATTCTCGTTGTTGTTTTGTTCGGATATTTTGAAAGTATATTTGATTCATTCACTGCTTGTCCTCGATTGAAGAATTCTAGAAATTTGTATTGTGCATCTTTAGCTTCTCCCAATGTTTTTATCAGAGCTTCCTTAATTTCTTTCCAGGTTTTTAGTTTTGTTGTATACTCTTTTATTCCGAGGTACCAATTAAACGTGTCGTCTGCTAGATATAGTGGGAGTCTTCTCACTATCATTTCGGGTGTCCACTTTAATATTGCAATAAGATTCAAAATTTTGGATGAAGTTTGATAGTTTGTTCGGTTTTCCATCGAATTTTTCGCCATTATATTTTCCTTGGAAATTGATTATCTCCATTTCACTGAGTCCCTTGTTGACCGCTTTCATTTGGGCTGCTGTATCTGCCATCTTTAATTGTATTCTTTTTTCGTTTGTCTTTTCTTTTATTAGGTTTATGTCACTTTTATTATTTCTATATTGGATAAAGTTTTTCCTTCCTGAGGTTCTGATACGCGTACTACGCTTCTTGACCTATTGTTTTCGAAATTCTTTTCACCACTTTCTTTTAGGGATCGACTTTTGGTTTTTGAGATGTCTCTTTGAATTTTCTTTTTGATTTCTTGCGCTTGTGTGGGTTTAATAGTTCGTCTTCCTTTCTATGCAGCTTTTAATTCTTCTTCTTTCAATAAACTTGGTTCTATTATTGACTGTTTTGATCTGGTATGCTTTGCAATTGGTTCAATATTTCCGAACTTGGCTTAATTATTTGGCGATAACTTCTGGTTGATTGTTGATACTTGGCTGTTGGCTTGATTGATTGATTTTCCTGAATAGAAAACTATCACTTCTCCCTATCGTTTATTATATTTATAAAATTATAATATATATATATATATATAGTGCAATTGCAATATTTTTACTTTGGTTTCTTTGGGCGCCGGCCTATCTTAATATTTATTTCTTCGTTACTTTTGTTTACACATTGGCTTTCAAATTCCTACGTAATTTTTTCGATCCTTCTTATTTTAATCCATATTCCATTTCTTCGTTTCTATAGTTTTCTCTACTTTAACTGTCTTTTCTCCTGGGCTTATCTCTATCTATTGACTTGTATTACATTGTATTCTTGTTTCTATCTTAATTTTCTCCATTGATGTAGTCTTTATTCCCTTCGCGTTTGTTTCCAATTTTAATAATTTCCTCCATTCACTATATTGGTCACCCTTTATATTCCTCTTTTTTCATTATCGTTGCTAATTGTCCAGACTTAATTCTTATTCTTTACTAGATTATCCATTATTCTTTTTATATTCTCATCTAATTTCCTACATGGTTGTCTATTTTCAATTCATTTTCGTCTTTTCCCTTCACAATCTCATTTACTTTCAGTTATATATCCATCTTTGACTTCGGCGATATTCTCGTTTGTGTTCCCGTTCATGTTTCTTTCCATGTACTCATCTATATTCTCGTTTATCTTTCCTTTTACATTCTCGTCTATATTCACGTCTGTTATTTCCATTTATATTCGTATCTATTATTCGCATCTATTATTCATTTTCCTTTGACTCACTTTTTCCTCTAATATTCGGCCTACCAGTTATCTTATCAATTGAGTCTTTAAGCTCTAATTGTTTCCCTTTACTCCACTCTGTCTTTTTCCATTTACTTGGTCTTCTTTTTATTTCTCCTGCATGCTTCTTTTTACTACTCTTCCGGGTTTTTCCCACTCTACTGACTCCGGATACGAAACACTCGCACTGATCGATCTCCGATCGTGTGGTGATCAGTCACACGCAGAAATGTTCCAGTATATGCGATGGGCCCTGTTCCACATCTTTCGTCAGGACAGTTGGTACTTTCCTGGACCTTATCCGTACTACGCTAAGTGTAGCTCATGGGTTGTATATTTCTTAAAACAGAAAATTTTTGCCCTATTTATTTGCTCTCAATTTTCGTAATACCTTTATTCTTATTTATACGTTATGCCCTTAATTTACTTGTCTTGGTTACACTTGATCATTTTTTATTACTCTAAATATATCCACTTTTCTTACTTGGTTAATGTTTTATTGCTGTCGCTTTTACTCTCGCTGTTTCGGTTGACTTATTTCTCGTTAATATACTCACTATTTACTCAGGCAGATCCCTCTCGCATCACTCGTTAATATTTGTTCATCCATTTTATTTGTTACCCTTCTATTCGTTAATGGTTTATTTACTAAACATCCCTGCTCAATTTTGTAATTTATCACGCTTCCGTATTTGTATGTTTTCCCAAACTTTGATTCTTTACATTCCCCCTTGTTTTTTTTGTAATGTTTTCCGTTATCTTTCCGTTTCCGCGTCTTCGCAAAATGTCGTCCCGGACATTTATTCTTTTATATTTATTTTCCTTGTGTTCCTTCTATTCTCCGCATTCTGTTCTTGCGTCCTCCTTAGAATATTTACCAACAGTCTGTTTTCTCTGATTGATTTTCCTTACTCTTAAATAAGCGCAGATTTTAATATTTTTGATTTTTCGCATTATTTTATCTTTGTTTATGGTGATCGGTCCTCTACTTTTATTATATATCATTTTGGTTGGGGTGTATACACCGATATATGCAATTATTTATATACAAATAGTCCTTTTTTTAGCACTCAGTTCTGCCATTACCGTCTCTTTTCAAAGTTATGATCATGCTAATAGTTCGTTGTTTTTCTCCTTTAAGCAACAGAAACCACCGGTACAAGTGTTCTTCTACTCATTCCATCTCCATCTTGGTATATTTTACTCTTCATCTTATAACAATTTTCTATGAATACAATGCTGGACTTATTATAACTATTTGTTCTTCATTTTTAGCTCACTGCATTTTCCTTATTACGTCTGGTATTCTCTTTAAAATTCTAACCATATCTTTCTCTCCTTGATTTCCCCATCTATTCTTATTAGTTCATTTTCTTGCATTTGGCTTTATCATTTGAGTTGTTTTATTTCTTTTCACTTTAGTTCAATTTTTCTTCTCTGGTCCTTGATTATTCTCTCACGAACAAATTCATTGTTCAAACTCTCGATTAGATTGTTCCTTCATGAGATTCCTTGTTTCTGTATAGCTAATGCTATTTACGATAGCATGACTCTTTTCTGCTTCCATATTTCTCCTGTGGTGGTCTTGGGATTGATTTCCATTGTGATCCGTTTCATTCTATTAATTCACCTACATTGATTCCTAATCTTCTATCTGAATTTTATTTCATTTTATTTCCCGTAGTTATATACTAATTATACCGCTCTGATATATATACATATATTTTTATATAATCATATACATTTATATATTCATTGTTAACACTATATACAGTCATAACCCTTTCTCTGTTCGTGGGTTCGTGATTCGTGATACTTTCTAGATCCCTTCCCACTGTTCTTGTTTTAATCTTCTATACTCTTTGTAGGTTTCTTTAATTTACTGTATATTTCACCCGTCTAGCTCTAATTGTTTCACATTCTCTATCGTTGACGTTAGATAATTTTTCATAGTTCATTCCGGTTGTTAATATGAGCATTGTACGTATAACTGTCTTGTATATTCATATTACTTTGGCACACCTTGAGCTTCCTGGTTTCTTTCGCTGGATCATTTTCGTTGATATCTATCATGTTATTCTCGTATCTTGTATATTTACTTTCATTGATTTCTCTATATACTTTGTTAATTTCCCGAGTCGTTTTACATAAGTTTTAGAATTCATTTTCTACGTACCTTTGGTGTCTGTGATGTTCGCCTATTTTGCAAAGTTATTCACTGCCTTTTAACTTAGTTCTCATACCTTTGTCACGAAGATTTTATTTCGATTTATTTCATCTATCTTGCAGACAAGTTTAGTTCTTGTTTTTGTTCTTTTAATTGACGCTTTTATTTATTATGTGCATTGCTGGTGCATAATTAATATTTTGTTCGAGATGTTTCAATGTCTTTCATTAGCTTTACCTTCATTTTATTTCCTTAGAATATGTTGATTCATTCCATTTCGTTTTCTCTATCCATATCTGTATGTATCCCTTTATCCAGTACTGTATTTTTCATAAGAATGAGAAAGTACTATCCTTTTCACCGTATTATTCATCCTGGATGAGCGTTTGCTGAACTTTGACTTTAATGAACGATTCAATTATTTCTATGTTAAAAGTTTGATTAACATTCGCTTTATTTGTTATTTGGTGCTTCATTATTTGTTTATTTTATAATATTTTCATTTGCAGGTTTAGTTAATCGTTTTTTTATTGTTCAGTCTTTTCATTTTACCATCATGTATTTTGACATCCTTGGATACTCTACCCTTAGATTGGTGTGTGCACCGAATACTCAATAATAATACTAATAATTGAACCAAATACTTATTATTGTACACATTATGTATTTACTGATCAATACCAAAGCCATTATGTAACTTAGTTCTTTCATAAACCCTCTAATCCGCACATTATTATATATCATATACATGAAATCGTCCATACAATTACATACTCTTCTTTCATTGTACATTCCAAGAAGTTTCCATCCAAGGGTGAGCGAGATTTTGACAATCTACATGAATCGTAATTGAATACATATTTTTCGAAGTCAGTTTTGGTTTTTGATTTTATTTATTTATATTGTTGTTTTTTCTTTAATTTTCATTTTAGTACAATTAATTCTATTTTAACCTGAATTTTTCCAAATTTCTATTTTTTATAGTTGTTAATCAAATTTTATTCTACTTAAGTAGTTCTATTTCTCAAAAATAAATTTTTATTTTTAAAGTGTTAATTATATGGGTTCGATTAGTTCTTCCTTTTGCCCAAATTAATTTTATTTCTAACATAATTTCAAATTTTAGTTTCCCAATTTTTGTTCTACCTAATTTTCCTTTTACCATAATTAATTTTTATTTCTAAAATAATTTCTACTCTAATTAATTTTAATTTCTATTTTTCTTAATTTAGTATTTTCCTTTTTTCTCACTATTTTTAATTTTGGATGTTAAAATCGAATTTTCCTAATAATTGCCATTTTTTGAAATAGAAAATTTATTAGTTCATATTAGTTCTTTTTTTTAATCACAGCAATGCAAAATAATAACTTAAATCCCGGCTGAGCCTCCAAAAATCATGTTGGTTACTTAGGGGTGTGTCATTTTAAATTTTAAATACGTCAGGGGTAATTTAGATATAACTCGACTCTTTCCTAAGCACCTCCATGACTGTTGCACTTTAAACCATTTGTGTACCCATGGCGACGACCATGTTAGTACTGTACACAAAGGTGAAAACACAATGAGCAGGTGAGCTCTATTGCTAAAACTACTCCCCATTGTGTTTGCTCTTCGGGTTCTAGACGGCCGATAGAAGGTCTTACGTAATTAGTCATTTTCCATTTCTACTTTCTACTTTTCTACTTTATTCAACTATGGTCCTCATTTCTGGATGTTTTCTATTGTTCCTTTTCAAAATTTTGTGCAGGGTGGCGTCCTTATTTTTCTGTCATAAATCATTATGTGTTTTTCATAATATTTGTCGATAAATGTTGTTCCCTATTTTCAGCGGTTCTTGTGAAAAATGTAACTTAATTTTTCAAAAATTTGAGTAAGGGTCTGCCCTTATTCCCAAGTTAATAAACATGTTTCCACACTTCTCATAAAAATTTGAGCAGGGATCTGCCTGTATTTCTATTTTGAAAATTTCTTTCAATGGTCTGTAGAAGTATTTTATTTATTTATCTTTTAATTATTATTAATATTATTTTTACAGATTATTGAATATAAGGTTTTGCCATGGGCCCAATCTAATGATGGATGGAACGAGCTAATTGCAATCCAAAAACATTTTCCAACAACCAAAGAAAAAGCTGCGACAACGAAGAAAATAATCAAATTATCGTTAGGATTCAGACTTATTATTTTTCTGATCTTAAAAATATTATTATTGAAATTATGTACATCACAAACTAATATTATAATTATTATTATTATTATTATTATTATTATTATTATTATTATTATTATTATTATTATTATTATTATTATTATTATTATTATTATTATTATTATTATTATTATTATTATTATTATTATTATTATTATTATTATTATTATTATTGTTATTATTATGGTAAGGAGTTAGTAAACTCCTATATGAGATTATTATGGTTAAATGGTAGAAGTGAGATCAGTTAGTAGAAATAATTATTTCTGTTAAATTTTTATATTTAAATTCTATATTAAATTATATCATATTATATTAAATTATATTAAATTAAATCAATTAAAAATATGACCAGTAATTACATTAATATTAATAATTATCACGCCTCGGTGTTTAAACGAGACAGTTTTGAAGTTGTTTTAAAAAATAAATGCTTGAAGAAAATTTGAATTTAATTGCGTCTAACATGGCGACCACGACCACGGATTTATTGATAAGCAGACTATTACCTGAGAAATTTCACAAAGGCGATGATCTAGAAAATTTTATCAAGGATTGTCATAGGTTTTTTGGCGCGACAAAATAACAATTAGGATGCAAGTAATATTAACTACAACATTACTTGACAGATCGCTAATGGAAGATTATGAAGCAGCCGAAGGAAAAACTATGGAAGAGAAACTTTGATGTGCATTTTCGAAACCGACATCATTAATGGATGATCTAAAAGAAGCTTTGAGTTATGAACAAGGATCAGATTCAGCCGAAACTTTTATAGAGAAAATAAAAAAGATGACAAAGAAATTAATAGCGCACAAATGGGATGAAGAAGAAATAGAAAAATGCCTGCTTACAAACTGTGTAAGAGATCGAGAAGTTAAAAAAGAGATCGAGATGAAAGATTTGAAAACATCAGAAGAAATAAAAGCGACAATAAAGAAATTAGAAAAGGTAAACAAAATTATGGGCCATATTAATGTTGTGAAGACTTCACCGGTTGTTCAAAACTACAGAAGCTACAGAAATGTGGCTCAAAGAAGAATGCTAAACGGAAATAATAATTTCAAGCAGCGAAACGTCAGTAACCGACAATTGGAAGAACATTACAATGTGTTTGGAAAAGTTCTAGAGAAAATAAGGGAAACTAAATTGAGAATCAACCCAGAAAAATGTCAGTTATTAAAGAGCTAAGTACAATTTTTAGGGCACATTAATAACAGTCAGGGGATTCGGACAGATTAAAGTAAAATTGAGGCTATTAAATCATTTCAGAGGCCTAAGTGTATAAAGAATTTGAGAAGCATTTTAGGTATATGTAACTATTATCGGAGATTTATTAAGGAATATGCAACGAAATCAAGAGCTCTAGAAAGCATATGTGGAAGCAATAGTGAAAAAATAATCTGGACTGATGAATGTGAGAAAGCTTTCGAAGAAATGAAAATGGCGTTGATAATAATAAATAATAATAATAATAATAATAGATAATAATAATAATAACAAATAGGAGTTTTACAACATTTATTTCAAAAATACACTGAATGAGATTCATGGATTATGACACCACAACTCTGACATCTACTAAAGTTTTTCAAACATAAGGAACAAATAATGATATGATCTTGAAAATAATAATATTTAGAAAATAATAATATGACCTTGAAAATAATAATATTTTGAAAAATAATAATATGACCTTGAAAATAATAATATTTTGATAATATAATATGACCTTGAAAATAATAATATTTAGAAAATAATAATATGACCTTGAAAATAATAATATTTTGAAAAATAATAATATGATATTGAAAATAATAATATTTTGAAAAATAATAATATGATATTGAAAATAATAATATTTTGAAAAATAATAATATGACCTTGAAAATAATAATATTTTGAAAAATAATAATATGACCTTGGAAATAAAACTATTTTGAAAAATAATAATATGATATTGAAAATAATAATATTTTGAAAAATAATAATATGATATTGAAAATAATAATATTTTGAAAAATAATAATATGACCTTGAAAATAATAATATTTTGAAAAATAATAATATGACCTTGAAAATAATAATCTTTTGAAAAATAATAATATAACCTTGAAAATAAAACTATTTTGAAAAATAATAATATGATATTGAAAATAAAACTATTTTGAAAAATAATAATATGATATTGAAAATAATAATATTTTGAAAAATAATAATATGATATTGAAAATAATAATATTTTGAAAAATAATAATATGGCCTTGAAAATAATAATATTTTGAAAAATAATAATATGACCTTGAAAATAAAACTATTTTGAAAAATAATAATATGACCTTGAAAATAAAACTATTTTGAAAAATAATAATATGATATTGAAAATAATAATCTTTTGAAAAATAATAATATGACCTTGAAAATAATAATATTTTGAAAAATAATAATATGAGCTTGAAAATAATAAAATAATAATTATAAAGTTATGATAATGTTATAATTATAATAATAATATTAATACCCTTGGGACATGTTGAATGTGACCAGTACCCTTACGACAAATACACATAGGGGGACAGAATATTTTGTCGGATAAACTCGGACTATATAATAATAATAAAAATAATGATTAAAACTTTGAAAATAATAATAATAATTTTGAAAATAACATCTTCCGCACGGGCGTTAATATCTTTCCCAATAATAATGATAAATTAAATTATTACGTAATCGATAATTAAAACAAAAATAAAAATATTATTATATAATCAACGATTTAAACAAAATTAAATTATTACCTATTCGATAATTAAAACAAAAATAAATATATTATTATATAATCAACGATTTAAACAAAATTAAATTATTACGTATTCGATAATTAAAACAAAAAATAAAAATATTATTATTATATAATCAACGATTTAAACAAAATGAAATTATTACCTATTTGATAATTAAAACAAAAATAAATATATTATTATATAATCAACGATTTAAACAAAATTAAATTATTACGTATTCGATAATTAAAACAAAAAATAAAAATATTATTATTATATAATCAACGATTTAAACAAAATTAAATTATTACCTATTCGATAATTAAAACAAAAATAAATATATTATTATATAATCAACGATTTAAACAAAATTAAATTATTACGTATTCGATAATTAAAACAAAAAATAAAAATATTATTATTATATTATCAACGATTTAAACAAAATGAAATTATTACCTATTCGATAATTAAAACAAAAATAAATATATTATTATATAATCAACGATTTAAACAAAATTAAATTATTACGTATTCGATAATTAAAACAAAAAATAAAAATATTATTATTATATAATCAACGATTTCAACAAAATTAAATTATTACCTATTCGATAATTAAAACAAAAAATAAAAATATTATTATATAATTAACGATTTAAACAAAAGCTAATTATTACGTAATCGTTAATTAAAACAAAAATAAACCGCTGGAACAAAAACAGATGTCTTTGTTACCTTGGCGAGTCATCGGATCAATGATCGGATCAAAAATGTTACTAAAAATATATTCAAAATGTTACTAAAAATAGATGTCTTTGTTACTAAAAATAGAACGACCTTGATGACTCAGCGACTGAGTCATGGTCTTTGTTTAAATTACCTTGATAATTAAAACTTGATGATAATAATAATATTAATGATAAATTTTGAAAATATCTTCGAAAATAATAATAATACTATTCATAATAATACTATTGATAGTAATAAATAATAAATCCCATGGGCGCGTCATTGTCTTTGTTCTGAAAATGATGAGTCATTGTTTTCAAAAAATAAATGAGTCATCGATGATTACTTTTTTATTACCGTTTGTTTGATATGTATATTATAAGGTTTGAAAAATTTAATCCTTGGACTCTTTGACCTTCAAACTTGGACCATCATACTCATCTTTGAATTACCTTTTGTTTGATATGTATATTATAAGGTTTCTAATTTTTGAACCTTGGACCCTTCGACTCTTGGACCTTCGAACTCACCTTTGAATTACCTTTTATTTGATATGTATATTATAAGGTTTGAAAAAATTTGAACCTTGGACCCTTTCGAGGGTATGACCTTCAAGGGTATGACCATCATACTCACCTTTGTATTACCTTTTATTTGACATGTATATATCTATATGTATAATTTTAAAAGGTTTTGGACCCTTTGAAGGTTTGAAGGTTCAGGACCATTCATAAACCTTTGAAAGTATGACCATGATACTTACATCTCAAATACCTTTTGTTTGATATGTATATTATAAGGTTTTAAAATTTTTGAACCTTGAACCTTTCGACCTTCGAACTCACCATCAAAAGTCCTTTCGAATGATATATATATATATATATATATATGGTTTTAAAAATATTTAATTTTGGACACCCTTTGAAGGTTATTGACCCACCATATACCTTCGAGGGTATAGTCATTAGATAGACCTCTCAAATACCTTTCGACTGATATATATATATATTATAAAGTTTGAAAAAATTTGAACCTTGGACCCTTTCGAGGGTATGACCTTCAAGGGTATGACCATCATACTCACCTTTGTATTACCTTTTATTTGACATGTATATATCTATATGTATAATTTTAAAAGGTTTTGGACCCTTTGAAGGTTTGAAGGTTCAGGACCATTCATAAACCTTTGAAAGTATGACCATGATACTTACATCTCAAATACCTTTTGTTTGATATGTATATTATAAGGTTTTAAAATTTTTGAACCTTGAACCTTTCGACCTTCGAACTCACCATCAAAAGTCCTTTCGAATGATATATATATATATATATATATATGGTTTTAAAAATATTTAATTTTGGACACCCTTTGAAGGTTATTGACCCACCATATACCTTCGAGGGTATAGTCATTAGATAGACCTCTCAAATACCTTTCGACTGATATATATATATATTATAAAGTTTGAAAAAATTTGAACCTTGGACCCTTTCGAGGGTATGACCTTCAAGGGTATGACCATCATACTCACCTTTGTATTACCTTTTATTTGACATGTATATATCTATATGTATAATTTTAAAAGGTTTTGGACCCTTTGAAGGTTTGAAGGTTCAGGACCATTCATAAACCTTTGAAAGTATGACCATGATACTTACATCTCAAATACCTTTTGTTTGATATGTATATTATAAGGTTTTAAAATTTTTGAACCTTGAACCTTTCGACCTTCGAACTCACCATCAAAAGTCCTTTCGAATGATATATATATATATATATGGTTTTAAAAATATTTAATTTTGGACACCCTTTGAAGGTTATTGACCCACCATATACCTTCGAGGGTATAGTCATTAGATAGACCTCTCAAATACCTTTCGACTGACATATATATATGTTGGCGGGTGACTACTCAGATGACCCCCTTTTTATTCCACTTTGATCTAGAGGATGGATTGCCCACATCGATATCGCTCGTCTTTATTTTTTTTGTCATCACTGAGCAGGACCCGTACATAACCTACCCTCCAACATAGCACCCGCGAGTTACCTCACGTTGGAACTGTGCTATGCCGGCGAGACGCCAGTAAGCAGGTGAGCCATACTCCTTCGGACTTACTCCTTACTGAGGCCTCGACTTCCTAACCCCTGACTGCCGATGGAAGGACTTACGTCTATTCACCCTGTCACCCACCGCCCTGTTTCCAGCTGGGATTGCCAATTGACTAATGTTCTCGGTTGTTTGAGACTCTCAATACCGTTTACCAATCCATATTAACTTTATTAAGTCAAAAATAAGACACGTATATAAACGAAAAATTATTTATTGTTATAATCATTATACAAATATGTAGGTAACACATATAACAAAATTTACAAGGACATGAGAAAACTCAAGAACAACAAGATGATTTAGATAAAGCTCGGGTCTCTATGACGGATGAGGCCGTTTCACGGGGGGATTTTCATGTTTCCCACTCCGCATCCGCGAGCAACTCGTCCAGGTCAAAAAACTCGGCGGCGTTTTCTTCCCATGTCACCCCGGCGGCAGAGATTACTCGCCCGGAATCCCGATTGTTAGATCTACCACGGTTGGGTTACTATCACTACTAATTGGAGCGACGGTTGACATGGTACGCTGCTTGACAGCTGCCCGCTCTCGCTGTTTCCGTTTGCGTTCGGCACGGGACAGTTGCCGACGTTTTGGCTTCGAAGCTGCCGGTGTCTGTGCGGTCGATGAAGATGTGATGTTCGATTGGACCTTGCTAGTCCCGGTGAATGCAACCTCCGGGCTTCGGGGAGAAAGATCGGTTATCACGCACGCACGGCAAGACTTCCTGAGAGGTGATGGAGACCTAACAGAGGTATCGTGGTGCGCGGGGAAAAGATTGCTGGCTTCGCCGATTGGGATCTTTGCGATCTTCCTAGTGGTTGCTGCCTGGATATATAATTTATGCAGCGCTTCCGACTGCTCTTTTATGAGACTCCTCTGTGCCCGACTCTCGGATATTAGTGCATCGCGGCAATGCTCACTTCGGTATAATTTTTTCTGAGTTTCTTTCATCTGGGTGGGACTAAACCATGTCCCTTCTAACTCATCTATCTTCCTCTTATACCGTCCAATCTGAGTTTGTAGATCCTTAATTATCGTATTCTTGTCGGAGCAAGAAAAGCAGGGTTTGAGAACAGATCTTGAGTTCGGTAACATGTCTGATGGCTATAAAGAAAAATAGAGCTAAAATAAGATAAACCAGATTACAATGTCATCGTCCCGATGAAATTATTCGTCGACTAGGTGTACCTATAGAAAAGAAATGGGTAGCTAGCAAAGGAGTTCCTTTGGGTTCCTTAATATTCACTCCCTCTGGATTATTTATTTACAAGGACACCGACCGGCAACATATGTCTGTGTCTATTGAAAATAATGCATCATAGTGCAATGAAATTTATATGTTCATGAAATTATTATAACTTGAGGTTGCCTTGGAAACGGCAAATAGCATTGAGAAGCTCAAACCGAAAATACCTGACTATTTTACAAAAAGGGAATTATTTAATAAGTAAATGTTATCGATAAGTGGGTAGATCAATTGTAATTAATTGTTAATTATAATATTAACGTTTTAGAAAGTCTGATAATGTGGACTTAAAAACATCCAATCGCCTGCTGTTGATTTTCTGTGGCTAAGGTTAAAGCTATTAACGACTGATGCTATTATCCGTTAGTTGGAACCACACATGACACACCAGATCGGATTTCTCATGCTGATAATCCGTTGTGAATTTACCTACCGCTATCGGTTAACAGAAAAATTCTCGTGCATGTGGCGTATGGAGCTTATTTTCATACTATTGCGCTGAGTCATGTTTGGATTATCCCTGATGGGTATTCACATACTAGGATTCACAATGTGCATGCGTGTACGTGCGTGTGTGTACACTCGATGGAATTTCAATCCAATTCACATGTTGCCTGGATTCTCAGATGCTATCTCACACTACGTTGGATTTCTGTCTATCAGGAAATTAAAATTATGAAATTCCCTCTCATAGTAACTGTTGAACATATTACTCCGTGGATGGATTATTCAACTATTCAAGATATTGGCATTGATCTCAACTCGTGGATATCGACTACCTCGAAATTTATGTAAAGATGAATTTTTGTTTATGCACTGTCTCTCATACAGGTTTGTCAAAATTTGTTCTACTTTTATATAATTAAATAAAGATCTTTGCATATTTCGTGTTGTTTTCGATTTACATATGGGTAACAGTATTATGTTCCATTATATAGCTGTTCTACTGCCGAAATGAGTATTTTAAACGAAATTCATTGTTAAAACCAAGGATAAGGGCAATTTTTGAGATGAGAGAACAATCTATAGACCGATGATGCTTTCCCTATTCCCGGAAATAACAGATCTAGATCTATGGTTGACGGTGATGCTAAATTCGCAGAATACGAGAACTCTAGTTTGAAGCATTATTGTGGTTACGAAGGTTTTGGACTCGCTCAGTCACTGTGATTCCCTGCTACCATCTTTCTGCAAATTCGATTTATTTCACTCCTTCTTTCTGATTATTCCAGATGCAGTTTTAGTGACCTTCAGCGACGGACCCGTGAGGAAGCCCCCACATTACGGCCCGAATCAGCTGCGTGATTGAAACGTTCCACACCCACCGGCTGAGCTCCCGAAGGCCCCTCACACCATGGTATGGAACGTCTCAACTCCACGTTCCTCATGAGATTGAAATCATAAAATAATAACTCATAAAAACAATACAAATATAGAATAGTTTGTTTGTTATTAGTGATTACGATTAAACAGGTAAATCATTTAATTAATTAACTCATTAAGGAATCAAACGAAAAGAAAATCATTTCAAATTAAAATTTAATTATTTCTTAAATATACATGGTCATTATCAACTGTTAAAAATAAAACAGAAATATAAAATAAAAATGTCCTCACTAAGTAGTTTGAATAGATTTATAGGCTGAGCCGGAAGGTACTGGATCGAATCAAGAATTGTTCGAATTTTAAGTGAATTCTTAACTGTCGATGTGCTAATGTTCCTGGTTTCTGAATCGAATTCCTGTAGGTCGCTGTTGTCTGTAAAATTTTGGAGTTAACTGTAACTATAGAAATTTCATTTACCTGTAAAATTTTGGAGTTAACTGTAATTTTAATGATTTTGGTGCCTGTTTATATAGTAGTTTTTTATTTGTGCGGACCAATCAGAATTGAGTACCGCCTAATTTTGTTACTTTAATTTATTTTTCTTGTTTTTTTGGTTATTTCCTCCTATTTTCTTTATTTTTAATATAATTTCTATTTATTTTTCTTTAATTTCCTTATTATTTACTGAATTCTACGTTATTTTCTGTCATTCTATTGTCCTATTTTAATTTATCTTATTTTATAATTTTTGTTTTAATTCTTATTTTCTAATTATTGTTTTTCCTATATCTTACTCTATTTTATTTGTAAATTTGTTATTTTATTTTTACTTTCCTCGTATCCTGCTTATTTTATTCTCTTAATTTTTACAAATTAATTTTCCGACTCAGCCCAACAAATCACTCGGGGACCCATCAAAATTGCGTCCCGCAATTACACACTGAAGCTACTTTTAATCATTCATAAAAATATATACATATTCATAAAAGAAGAAGAAATTAGTAAATCACACAATGACAAAACGCTAATAGAATTTTATTATAAGATGTAGGTCAATTCAAGAGCAAGCAGGCATCACTTATGGTGATGGTTTATATACACAATAAAGTTTTCACAATATAATGTTTAGTCCAGTTAGGGTATTGTTCGATTATTCTGATGGATTTGGTTGGAGTTGTTACTGTAGTTGGGAATTAATATTATGGTAGGCTTGATGGCTGGATGATGGTTGAGGAGATTCTTTATTGGCTGTTCTGGGTGATCTGGTGTTTCGGACATCATGAGTCATTTCGACCGGGTTCTGTAGGGTGGCGTTAGATTTCGAGTTCTGACATTTTTTCTTAACCTCGAGGATTTTCAGGAGAGTCATTAGGCATAATAAGATAGTCTCTGTGATCACCACGTAGAGAAGGTAGTGGGTGTCGCTGTTATTGGAGGGGTTTTCTGCCATCTCTGCAGGGTTTTCGAACACTTCTTGTTGAATTTGTTGTTCCAACTGGTCGAAGTGTTGGACTTGTTCGAGTATTTTCCGGTCTATTATTCGGCATACAGGGCTATTCTGGCATAAACTTCTGATGTTATTAACATATGACCGAGCCGATTGGATATTATGGAGGAGGTTCGTTTTTATTGTACTGGGGTATTTGCATTGGCAAGGGTCTGATTTGGCTTTTTGATTCTGATTGCGATGATCTCGTATGCTCGTTGGTTGGGTATTTACTTGTTGGTTCTCCATCAGATAATTTATCAATATCATTACTGTTATCGCCACTCCATTCCACATTGTACTAATATACATCTATTATTATTATATCTACAATTGCCTTTATAGTTTTAGTTGCACGGGTCTCTTTTGGGGTTATTTTCCGCGATTTTCATCAGGGTGGATTCTGCCTTGACGACCCGGTGTCTCAATTCCGGCATCATCTCTAACTGCCGATCTTTTTCGCGGGCCTCTCTTTTCAGATGTCTTATCTCCTTCTTTAGTTTTCTTATTTCTTCTCGCTTTTTGTCGAGGTTTCTTCTTAGCTCGATTTGTAGGAAATCTTGCTCTGGCTCTTGGTAATCACCTCTCTGATGCTGCCGTTGCTGATTCTTTACTTCTATTTCTTTATACTTGCGGCTCCATTTCGCCATTTCCACACTTTCACGGTGTTTTTCTTCCAATTGTTGCTTTAACTTATTTATGGTTATTTGGCGCTCTTGCGCTTCCGTTTTCCAATAGTCTTGGATTACTTCTTCTGCTTTGAAGCTTGCCCTTTCTTGCCATAACTCCTCTGCAATTTTTTCCCAATTTCTACCTCGTTTTCGTTGTTCCTGCAGCCATTCATTTCTCTCTTCGGCTTCTCTCTTTACTTCTCCTAGCACTTCGCACTCCTTCTTTAGTATTTTAATCATTTTTTCGGTCTTCTATATATTTGTTGACTAGTCTCTCGTTTTCTCGTTTCTCTTCTCGTAATTCTTCCTTTAGTATTTGTGCTTCTGCGGTTTCCATTATAATCTCTCCCTCCTCCACTTCACTCATGGGTTCCACTATCTCTTCAATCTTCATATCTATAATATTTATAATTAATCATGCGCTACAGTGCGACTCATACCTATACATTCATATACAGTTTCGGAATATTAGGGTTACAGTCCCTCAAATACTTTTATAATACTTTAATTTTTTTGTTTGGGATATAGGTCCCGATTTTTGAATTTTTGAGTTTTTCGTTAGCCCCTATACGAAGGTTTCCTCTTGACCCCCGTATCCTTCATCACTCTCGACCGATGCCTGTAGCTGGATAGCAATAGGGTCATATGGTATGTAATGTTGGGGAATTTGGGCTCTCAACTCGTGAACTTCATCTCGTAATGCTCTAGTGATATTCAATTCCTCGTCGAGCAAATACGTGAGGTATCTCGTTTCATCATCTTTGGCTTCTAATTGCCTATTTAACTCCTTTATCTTTTCCTCGCCCTTCCATTTCTCGATCTCTATCTCCAGATTTTTGAGATTTTCGGTATACATTTTCCGTTCGTTTTCCAACTTCTTATTTTTCCCTGCTAATACCATATTTCTCTGTTCCAGAGCTCCCTGGTATCCATTGACATCTCGTTCCAGCGCTGCAACCTTGTTTATTAATTCCACGACTCGTCCGGATTGCTGCAGTATCATTTCTTCCATTGCTGCATTCTCGTGCTCCTTGATGGAGATTTTCATAGCCAAATGTCTTTCAAACTCCATGGCCTTGGTCTGCCAGGTTTGGCTTCGGGCGGCAATCTTTCTTAATCGTTTTAGTTCTTCTTTTATGACTAAGTTCTCTTCCCATTTGCCTTGTTCACTTTCGTACTCTAATCTCATAGGCAATTCCTTCATTTCCTTTCTCATCTCTCCGTTCTGTCGTTTCCATTTCCGTGCTTCTGCCAATAGATGTCGCATCTTTTTCTCCTCCTTCTGTTTTTCGGTCTCTCGTTTTTTATTCTCATTCCGTCAGTCCTTTTCCGCGATTCTTGTAGTAGTTGTTTTAGATAGTGACTGTGCGATTCTTGTCGAGTGTTTTCTAACGAAGCCCATTTTGCGGCCCTTTTACATGTTTCCGCTTCCGTTCTTAAATTGTCTACCAGCCATTGGTATTTGTGGGTTTCGTATTCCCTGGCTTCCTCAATGTGATTTCGGGTGAGGTTTGTTAATTGGAACATCACCTTGTTCCATTTTTCACTATATTCTCTGGGGATTTGTGTCTTGTTGGTATTATTTGGGGTCATCGTAATTTCGGTTGTTTTTTCTTGTGTCATTTCTAAATTATACATTTTGATTAAATGTTATCATAGTATTAGATTTATTATTCAGTTAATGTCTTTCCTGGATTTTCCGCTTCAGTTTTGGTTATTGTATTTGAGGTTCCATACTACTATTATATATTATTTTACTGGTTATATACACGATATATACAAATTATTATATACAACGTTATTCGCACTGGCTACTCAGTTCTGCTCTGTCCCTCCTTCCTCACTGTCATCTTGATGTATACAGTATCATTTCTCGCCATGTCTTTTATCTTTTGTTGTGAAATGAATGTAGGGGCTCCCGTTGCTGATCCTTCTTCGTTGAGGGGTCTCTGGTAAGCTATCTGATTCCCCGTTGTTTTGAAGCTTTGTTCATGTATACTTTGATTGTTCATTATTACAATGTCGATTTTCGCCTGAAACGGCCATTCTAATATTT
>CAUHTR010001255.1:0-40892 GCA_959609185.1 Schmidtea polychroa
TTATGAAACTTGTTTCCTCAAATGCACCTATTTGAAAAAGTTTTAATTCATTCCAATTTGTACACTTGCTAGTCCTCCCGGAAGTTTACATAACCTTGCATATTTTCAACTTTAAGCGCAAAAATGATTCATCCAAACAATATTCAAGCTCATTTTTCAAGTCGAAACCCTCTAGCGTGGCTTCTGTTGCGCATATCTTATCATCCTCTTCCTAAACACAGAAGCGTTGTTGTGTACAAAACACATCCGAATTTCGGTTTTCGGATTTTCAAACCATTTTTTGGCAAAAGTATGTTTTCAAGGGTGTGTACATTTGTAGAATTGGTTCAATTGCAGGCATCAGACCTTAAAATCTTTAAAAAATGATAACATTCTTTTATACTCTGCTTAAATAACTTAACTACAATAACCTCTATATCCATTGGTTAGTTATATTTTAGAAACACACAAACTCACCTGTGTGTTGAATTTTAATGTTTCAAGGAATAAAAGCATTTTAAAACTTTAGTATTTACAATTTAAAAAAAAAACAGTAAAATCTTTAAACGCAATTTGAAGAACTCTAATTTGAGTAGTAGAAAAAGTTAATAAAATCTTCATATGATTTATTTATAAAATTATTATAAATTTGATATGTTTATAGAACTTGAGATATTTCGTGGCTATTGAAATTTTGTCAGCAGTAATTTAGTACGGGCCTAAAGGGTTTAAAACTTTAGAGGAGACGAGTATGCTAATTCAACTTATCCCTTACTGAAAGAAATACTTACTATTTGATACCTTAATTGCAGTTTGACATTCCAATAACCAAAATTGCAATTAGTTCCTTTCAATCATTTGTCCAGGAATAGTCATATCTGCATATTATATAAATAATTATATTACATTTATTTGAAAAATCTTACGAATAAAGCGGCCGAAAATTATTTTTAATATATTTATTGAAAATATTGCTAAAAAAAGAATTTCATATTTCTTATAATTATAAACTAAAATAGTGCCGGAGTCGGAAGAACGGGAACTCTCATTTGCATAGATCGTTTGGTGAAAGAATTGGCGGATGGCTGTCAAGAGATAAATATATATCAAACCATTCTGAAACTCAGGAACTATCGAAATTTAATGGTCCAGCGCGCCGCCCAATATATATTCATCCACGAATATATGGATAACTTCATAGGAAAATATTTGAGAACCGAAGACCCTTCAGGTAAATTTGCTGAATTATTTTCTACAGATGATTTTTCTTTAGAAGCATTATATTACAATGAAGACTAAATTTTGTATGGACATTATTTTGGATATATTAGAACACGGCAATTATATTATAAATAATAATTATAAATTATATTAGCTTATAACCTTTGATTTTCTAATTATAAATATTTGTTTATATTGATGCATTCAATTTTATGATTTGAACAATCAATCATTGTGTTATAATAAATAAAATATATTTATAATTTTATGAAATTGTTTATTATTATTATTATTATTATTATTATTATTATTATTATTATTATTATTATTATTATTATTATTATTATTATTATTATTATTATTATTATTATTATTATTATTATTATTATTTAAAACAATAAAGTGATAATTTAAGTCTTTTGCTGCTAATAATATATTTAATATATGTTAGAAGCTATAACATTCAATTTTTCTGTCATCAAATAAATTATTAAAACTAAAAAAATCCAAAATGATATTTCATTAAATCTGCTTATATAAACAAATATTCTTGGGACATTTTCTTTTTATAAATTTTAATTTCAACCAAATACCACATACATACTTGAATTATAATTTTATTAAAAATAATTTTATTTTAAAATTAAAATTAAATATTCATTTTAATTTTAAACCATTTTAATTCTTATATATTTCAAATAATTTAAGTTTCACTTTTATATTTACAAAATTTAATCATGAAATAATTTTAATTTAACATTTTAATTTTAACTTCTCACAATACAAATGAAAAGATTTTCGACTATAAGATATCCATTTTCAATTTCATGGAATTTCGCTTCTTCTATTTTCCAAAATGCTCTTTAATCTTTTCTTTAATTTTCTTTTTCTTACTTCTCATTGGTAAAAATAATAAACTTTTTTCTGAAGAATTTAATATTAAAATTTTTTTTAATAATTAATAAAATTAATAAATTTGTTTAAAATCCTTAATTTATATAGTAATTATATCCTACCCTGATGATGACAGGAAATCTGTCGAAATATATCGTGATACGAATGTTTGATTGACGTTTTCTTATAATTAAAAATTTATTTTTAATTAAATATCCTTAAAAATTCAAAACGACTTACTAAGAAAAATTTTTAAATTTTAAATATAATTAGCTTATAGAAATACCTATTTTAATAATTAATATTTTAACATATTTATAAAATATAATTTCCAACAATTATTTATATACACAATTTAATTATTTAAAAAAATGTTTCTATTTTGATTTTTAAATCTTAATGATCTTATAAAATTATATTTTTCTATATTATTTTAAATTATTATAATTTTTAATTTAATTTTTAAAGAGCTATTCTTATCGTCAAAAAACAACAAATCAAACTGATGATTTCATTGATCTCTCCTTTAGTGTTGATTGTTGGCCGTCTGTTTATGATGAGAATTGCTTCTTTGAATCTGACATATTTTTGGATGTTTCCATTGGCTAAGATTTTGATTGAAATATTTTTCTTGGTTGACATAGTTGGAGATGTCTGTTTACCGAGGATTTTCCACTTAAGATCTAGATGTTCTTTAAATCTTTGGTGCAAGGTCCTGAGGGTACTTCCAATGTATATTTCTTTGCATACATTGCACGTGATGCAATAGACTATGTTTTTTTCTAAAGCACATATCTTTCCGTGTCTGTTAGTTTTCCATTGTGCAATTGTTTCCTTTTTTGTGTTGTTTGCCAGAGCTTTTTTCAATGTCCAAGATTTATGTGCTATATGAATTGGAATGTCAGTGAGTTTCAGTTCTTTCAGTATCTTGAAGTCGAGTATGTCACTGATGAATGGGATATTCAGATAAAAATATTTCTTTTTTGTGTTATTTCTCTAGATCTTTTTTGGGTAGAATTCAGTCTTTCAATGTCTTTACCTTGATGTCCGTTTGTGTAGGATTTCATTTATGTTTAATTGTTGTTTATAGTTCTCGTTTTCTTCGGTTCATCGATTGGCTATCCTTTGTTTCTCCTTTTTTATGACGTGTACTTTCTGTAAGTTTGGAAGCGCTGATCTTTGGTGCATAAATATTTCTTTGCGAGCTGGTTTCATGTAGAACCCGTATGTTGGAGTATTTGTTTCTATTTTAATTTTAAATCTAGTAGATTGAGGGATGCATTTTCTTTATGATATCCGATTTCAAACTTAATATCTTGGTGAACCGCATTGAATGTATGAAATATTTCCTCCGCTTCTTTTCTGCTTTTGGTCGTGATGAAGATATCATCTACATATCTTGCATAGAAACCGATGGGTTGTATGGTCCTCAGTGTCTGTCGTTTAAGGTTATCCATAAAGACGATTGCTAACAATCCTAATATGATATTATTATTTTATTATTATTATTATTATTTTTATTATTATTATTATTATTTTATTATTATTATTATTACTATTATTATTATTATTATTATTATTATTATTATTATTATTATTATTATTATTATTATTATTATTATTATTATTATTATTATTATTATTATTATTATTATTATTATTATTATTATTATTATTATTATTATTATTATTATTAATAGGAATATGGAAAAATCATTTATTTCAATTCTATTCATAATAAATATTTATTTTTGATTTTTTTGAAATAATTTTTAACTAAAATATGATTTGTTTTACTTATTAAAACTTTATTGTGCCTTCATCCTTATGATGAAGGCCCATCAATTATGATTTCAAAATGACTTTTAATGTCACCATATTTTGCGTAATTGTAACGGACAATATTTCCCAACTCGCATTGCATGAAAATAATCGCACATTGTTGTAATGTCATATGAATTGCCACATAAGGCTTTTTGTAACCAGTTTGCCTAATGAATGGGAAATAGATGTTAGAAAAGTAACCAATTCCGTTTCGTTGAGGATAATAGGATAAGTTTAAAATATTTTCCTTGTCTGCTGCAAAAACTCCACTACACGACAATGAAATTCCTGGGAGCTTTTCATTTAGAAGATTGGGAATAAACCCGTAAACGTCGTTAATTGTCATAAAAAGGCATAACTCGCCGTTGTTTTTCAACGTAAAGGGATTTGCACACGGTCCAAAATCTGAGACATTAAAAGGGCAAATGTAATCTATTACGTTGGGGGTTTTCATATCTTGAGCAGCATCACACACTGCAATTTTCGACTGATCGTCCATTTCTGTAATTGAATTCATCATTCTTTCAACATAGGTCTTGTACTTCACCATTATTGCGGATGAAATTGATGTAAATTTAAATAAAAACGTCGTATTATCAATGATAGGTAAAACTTGAATTCCTGGGGTAAGACGCAAGATATTGGACTCACCCGTTAGAAATGGATATTTCTTCCAAGTTATTGCCAAATATGCCGAAATTAATCCTAATAATACAAGCAAAAGAAAAGCATAAAACCAAATATAAAACACAATTATCTTCAGCCAACTCACAGGAGTCCTACCGAGAATTGCTTTTGTTTTTTTATTGAATAAGTGTTCAATGAAGCCTGCACAATATTTGCGCACTCTGTGAATTCTTGAAAAACTTTCCTCTTTGCTAGTGACTGATATGACCTCTGTAGACATTATTAGTGAGAATTAGTATTATTTATAAATTAAATATTTAATTAATTAATTAAAATTATTGATTTAATAAATTTCAAAAAAACAAATTATTACTTTTATTTTATAATTGCAAATTTTCTTGCTCAAGAAACAGGTGGCCCCATATTTGATGGAAAACAGAAAATTTTCATTCTTTAGAATTGAACTTGGTGTTTTAGTTTCCTCTCCGGCGCCTTTGAAATAAATAAAT
Organism: Schmidtea polychroa; assembly: GCA_959609185.1. Taxonomy (NCBI): domain Eukaryota; kingdom Metazoa; phylum Platyhelminthes; order Tricladida; family Dugesiidae; genus Schmidtea; species Schmidtea polychroa. The sequence goes on from CAUHTR010001255.1 coordinate 5,055, forward strand.
CCATATTATGCATATTTAAACAAAAAATTTCTCAATTGACTTTCAGAAATTTTAAGTTAAAATCCCTTAATTGAATAATTGGGACATTTTACAATTATAAGTAATTAATTGCTTGTTTTATGTATGAATGTGTATAATTGCATGTATTGGACTGTTATCATAAAGTCGGTAATAGCTATCACTCCACGTGCTCATTATTTCTAACAATAAACTGAGACTCAACACAAACAATTGATTGCATTTCAAAATGGTTATAAAATAACCCGTTTACAATGAATAAACGCATCTATAATACAGGTTGGTGTGTACATTGTACAACCAATTATAAAATAATCATTTGTGACTAGTTAATAGTTAATGTTTTTGCAAATATTGAGAAATGATGAAGGAATAACAAAATAAAGAAATGCAACAATAAAGCGGAGAAAGGTCACTTACAATTAATAAGTACAAGAAAGCAAAAAGGAATTCCAAAATGGAAAACAAAAACAAAACATGAAAACAAAATCGGCATTTCCGAACTTTCAGAGATAATATGGGAAATAGAAAAAAGTATGGAAAATGCCAGAAACAGAAATGAAAAATAACAAACTACCCCGAGTGCCAAACTATCAGTTATGGAGAGACAGGAATAAAAAAATGATTTATCACAAGTATCGGACAAGCGCGTGCTATAGACGCAAATGTTCTTATGGAATCAGAAAGTAATGGTCGAAGGAAAAATTTAAAAGATAGCTGAGAAATAATTCGAAATTAGAAGTGAGAAATTAGAAATTGGAACTTTGAGAAAATATTGGAATTAAACGGTGTTACAAACTGAATTCAATAATAAAGGTTTAAAGTATACTGAATAAAGTCAAGTCAGAGCAAAGGAGAATTCAATTCAATTTACCAAACTATTGAGTTGGATCAGTGACTGGTGATTGTTCAGTAATTGGGAATTATACGAGTAGAGCTATTTCTCACGTAGTGTCGTAATAAGCTCTGTGTATTTACCTATTTGGGTATTAATTCTATCGTGTTGTTATAATTTGTGTAATCAATTGTGATAATAAATAAAGGTTTATATTGTCTGAGAATTGTTATTTCGTGGATTAGATAAAGCACGCTTTGGAGTCAGATATTTGATAGGTAACTTTTAAATATTACTACCAACCCAATAATCCAACAAATTAATTAATTGACAAATATCTTTTATTAATATCCAAAGAAATCTATATTTTTACAACATTTTGGGGAAAACGGTGAACAGTTCAAAATAGTTTTCCAAAATTTTATAATCATTTATTAAAATTTACGATTTCTTAGTTTTTCCCCAACATCAACATCGAAGTTGATAAATATATTTCAGGACAATATATTTCATTATATTTCAAATATATTTCATTATCTCTACGACTCAAAGTTGAGTTTTCGGAATTTTTGACAATTTATTTCTAAATATTTCTGTAAATTATTTATTATAGTGCGTCTATTCAGTGGTATTTTGTTAAAAGTAAAACAATTAGGCAGGTGACATATCAAAGACTCTTTTTTGCTACTTTGATTTTAAGAAAATTGAACTCATTATTTTTGTCATTTATCGCTCTAGGTTTTCACTTGGCTCAGTATTATTACATGTCAGGTAAATTTATTTATTTTTCTCAATTAATTTGAATTTTAGAAAATCTTTTTCTGGGGACTCCACACTTATTGTATTCGTATTTTTCGCATTATTTGCCATTCAGACATAGAAATTTCCCCGATAATCTATAGAATCTATAGTATAGACCAAGACAATATATTAGGTACACATCATTGTTCTGATCAATAGTTTCTCAAATATTAATATGAAATTATTTAATTAAAAAAAGATCAACTGGTGAAACCAAAAAATAAATATATCATTCAAATTTTGGCTTGACGGACTGCCTGTCAGCTCGAGGATTTAGTTTTTTATTGAATTGATTTGTTTTTATTAAGAAAATGAAGTTCTCGAGCTTTATATATAAAATTTAAGCCTTTCAAGCTAGAAATCAATTAAATTAGTAGTGGAACAATGATGATGGTCAAGATCTTCAACAATCTCCATACAATCTCCAGATCAAGTGTCCGTGCTTTCGTTGGTATATTGACTATTGGAGCAGATATATCAATTATCTATTGCAATGTTCATTTGAATAAAATCTTGATTCGAATTATTTGTATGTTCCTACAATTGGTATCAGAAGTGACAAAGCTAAATGTTCTACTTTCTTTAAAAATGGTAAAAATTACATGTATAATTGTTTAATTAAGACATTTTCATTTATTAAATTTATATATAATTTATTAAAAATGTTCAATTATCATGTTACTATATTTTTTTCCACCAATCTCCCAAAAACCAAAAACCCAACTTTAATTAAAAAGAAAACGCGCAACATTACTGTCCGTCACAGCAACATCTTGTTCCAAGTCCGTGTAACCCAAAATTTTATGAAAGACCTATCTAAATATTTTTTTTAATAGACAAAACTAGTTTTCAACTTAAATAACGGAGTCCCATCGTTGACCCTTTTTCAATCCCGGAACAATTAATAGTCATTTTTTTTCAGGATAAGAGGTGGCGCCAAAACAAACATTGAACATCACTCATCCACGCCCATCGATCGAACCCAATTAATATTTAAGATGGCACCCCATCATCTTGGTTCCGCATTTTTGAGTCGCGCACAAATGCCAACCCCAAATCTAGACAAGACCTTTTGTTAGATGCGATACCTGACGAATTAATGTCAGAATTAGGTTCACAAATTGCTGACGCATTAGACTCCGAAAACCCTTACGAGTCCATCAAAACAATGATGCATAATAAATACTCACCCACAAACACTTCATCAATCGAAAAACTATCAATACCAACTCCATACGCAGGCCAAGCACCATCATCATTTTTATCCCAACTCGTAAGAGAAATAGAAAACGCTCATACCGGTCTATCAAAGAACACTGCTATCCTACGCCACTATTTTTAACAGCGCTCCAACATCACGTCCAAACCTCATTACTCGCCATCGATTCAGACGATCCTTTCCACCTGGAAAAAATCGCCGATAAACTGATCACCAAAACACTTATTCGTAACACACCTACATCCATCTCATCCGTCTCTGATCCCTCGCTACAAGAACATATCGCCTCTTTCACAAAAGCTGTCGCCAGGTTAACTAACCTCCTTCCACAAACTTCTTACTCCCAAAAAACTGACAGGTCAAACTCTTTTCCACCTCTAACTTGTTTTTTTTCACAAAAACTTTTCATCGAATGCTACAACATGTCATATAGGGATGTTCTTGGCCAAACCTCAAGACAATCTCAAAAACATACCAAAACCTCATCACAAAATCTCCTATCATACCACCTTCAACTCTATCGACTTCAATTCTATATTCCCACGTTACCTTGCATGCCACAGCACAACCGAGCCAGACCCTCTCACCCATCAAACTCGATGCAGTTAAAGCCGAATTCACCAGTCAATATAATGCATGCATTATACACCGTTCTTCATCAGCATGGGCGTCACCAATACGCGTAATCACCAAGAAGACGGTTCACTCAGGCCGTGTGGTGATTACCGTCACCTCAATCAAGTGACCGTTCACGTTGCAGACCCAATGCCACTTATCAAAGATTTAATAACCCGCTTTACACAATACACCATATTTTCAACTATTGACCTCTCGAAAGCCTACCATCAATTTCCTGTTTTTATCGATTACGATCCCAACACCGCTGTAACCACACAATTTGGGAATTTCGATATTCATGCCTTTCGGCCTAAGGAATGCAGCTCAGTCGTTTCAACGCTTCATGGAAACAATTTTCCGAGACGTCCACCACGCTTTTGCATACCTCGACTAAATAATCGTAGCATCATCTGACCGCAACACCTACTGTTCTTGACATATTGAACCGTTATAACTTACAGATCAATGTAAATAAATGCAATTTCCTACAAAAAGGCGTCAGATTCCTTGTTCACATACTCTCATCTACGGGTTGCGAACCTTTTCCTGAACGACTTGACGTAATCCACAGCTTTCCATTACCCGTCACCGTAACAAAAGTAAGTGGACATCGTCAATTTCTATCACAGATTCATAAAAAACGCATCACACATAAAGGCACCTCTTTCAACACCTTTTAAAAATATATTTATTTATTACAAAATTTAAATTTTTATTGTTTAAAGCAATATTAAAACAACTGATTTTGTTTTCAATATTTTAATTCATTTGAGCATTTACTTAGTTTTAAGTTTAAAGAAGTTTAAAATTTTTTACTGTAGCTTTCAAAATAATTTTGTGATAATTAAATACAACAACAATTTGTATGTCTTGATCTTGTAAAATATGATTCCATTATTTCTTGGTTTTTATCATTAACACAATCATCAAAATCAATCAAGTTCTTTTTAAATTCTTTTAAAAATTTATTTAATATGGTAATATTTATTTCTGATTTATCATTAGATCTCATACTTTCACACAAATCTGAAATCTTTATATCTTTAAAGATTTAATCTTGATTTTTAAATATATTTAGTATAGTTTCTTTGGTTAGATTATTTTTAAACCACGATTTTAAAAACACTTGGGGTATAAATACCATTTTTAAAAGTATAACACTTTTACCACAACCAGAATCTCCAAAAATCAACATTCTAAATGAATTTGGTAATATTTCGTTATGATTAAATTTTGGTAGGTTATTATTCCAAACAGGTAATATTTCAGACATTTTGCTGGAAGCTGTTTTTAGGATTTAGAAATATACCTTGCCCATTTGAACCTATTTTAAACGTTTCCTTTTTCTCTAGATTTTTAAATATTATTAAAATATTTTATCATTCGAAATTCCACGTAAATATTTTGTAATACTTTTAATTTGTTGATTGTTTAACCACTTGCGAGGCGCGCGCTCAAATATGACTGCAAAAAATGTGTACCATTTCGGGCGAGCGCTCACATGTGAGTGCAAACTCATATAGAAAAAATATTGTCCTTTGAATTAAAAAAATTAAAAAAAAATATTTACGTTATATTTTGATTATATACTATTAATTAATGATTTAAAAAAAATAGTTTTTTTTTGACCAAAAACATGAAAAAAAATCGCCCGGCAAGTGGTTAATATAAAACCATTTCTATCATATGGTCCAAGAAATAATCCTTTACCTTGTGATTCTATAAGTTTGTGTTTCTGCTGCAATTTTAGTTCGAGATTCATTAGCTTATCGTGACTCTGACATTTTTAACAGCTTTAGTTATCCATACAGTTGCTTCCGCTGCTGCTGTTATACCGTCACAGATTAATGGTAATAAAGCTGCTAAAGGAAGAATTCCGCCTTCATGTTTAAATTCTTTGATTTTTTCTTTTGAAATTTATTCTTTTTTACCTTTATAACTTATTGTTTTTGGTTTTTCATTTTCAACGATTGATTTTATTTTGTTTATGAATTCTTCATCAAAATCTTTGGTCATTTTTAATGGGGAAAATGGTTATCGAATATGAATTTAAAAATAAGAAGGAAAAGTTTAACGGTTCTGGTTTAACTGAAGACCTGTTGATTAAAAACTTTATTATTCGAAGGTCTTTCAGGATCCAAGAATTGACTTTCTGATAGTATTAAATGCTAAAACTGAAAAGACTGTAAGTTTGGCAGGAGAAGGGTTTTGAAAAATTAAAAATAATATTTTGTAATTATCGTTGATAAAATCTACCTAATATTTCTTCATCATTCAAATCATGTAGTTTATAAGTAAATGGTTTTGTGTTGTGTATTTTCTTGATGATAAATATTTCTTCTGACTATAAATGAGTAATTTCCTTTTCAAATTTATTTTTCCATTTAAATATTCTAACTCTGTTTCCTACATTATATTTTTGTTTTTCAATCAAATCATTATTAGCATTATTATTTTCATTTATAATTTCTTGGATTAGATCAGGATTATATTTGGTTCCTGTTGGAGTTGTTTTTATTATTCTATGAACTTTATTATTAAAAAATTCATCAAATTTGGTAAAATATCAANAAAATAGTTTTTAATAGACATTTTTATACCAAGAATTTTCTTCTGACTGGAATTATTTTTTCTGAGTATGAGAATTTTCCAAGAACTTTTTCTTAAATATTTACTAAGAATATTCCATGAGTAAATTTCCGAAGTTTGAGAATTTTCTAAGTTTTCTTTCCGTAAGAGTAGTGATGTTTTTCCGACCTTCAGCCCACTACACAATCCCGGCAAAACTTGACAACTTTCCTTTTCTAAGAAATTGCGGAGTTGCTGTATTATTAAAATAACATAGTTTCTCGACATTGAAGTAATTAAAGAAAAAAACTTTTTACTTGAAGATCAGTGGCGGCTCGTACTCAAATATCTTGTGAAAACAATAAAATAATATTCAAAAAATTTTTTTTATATAAAAACTCGATTCTTCTTGTTTTTTTACAAAATTCCCACTAACACCAAGAAGGACCCAGACTACCCCATGATAATATTGAAATAAGACCCTGTCGTCAATCCAGCCCAGTTGGCTCGTACTCAGGCTGTGCACGAAGTCGAAGCCCCATCAACTAGCTAAGGCGAGTAGAATTTGAAATCCGGCAGGACCTTATTCCCACCACCGATGGGGAATGCCAGTATTTCGCAGTTGAGGAATAAGCAATGATCTAGCCGGTCTGTGGGACAATGAAGTGGGAATTCCCTCAATCGTGTCCTGGAGACGAGAGGAGCTACCTAGGAAGCGTGAACGACCCCGTGGCTCGGGGCGATATAGATAAACCTAACTAAAATTAACTATTTACTAGGAATTCATTTGGTTGATAATATAACTGTTATTAGTTTAGTTGTTGTTTGCTTAATTTTTTATAATAAAAATTGCTAGATCACACAATTTTTATAGTTAATTAATTGGGTGAGCTCCTCGGTGGACGGTAATGGGAAAATGTATATTGACAATTTATTTCTTTTGGAATCCACGAAACTAAATCACTTAACCACTCCGCTCTTACTTCAAATACTTAATCAATCAAAATTAATATTTGTTTGATTTAATGTACATTTGTCTTCAATGATCCACTTACTAAAGGACATGCGGGCAAACTGGGAAGTCGCTCTGAAACAACTAGAGGTGTACAGAATGTACATGCTCCAAGAACAAGTTAGGAAGCTAGAAGGGACCTGGTTTAGTTCGGGTGTCATGTCGCCTCCAGCCATTTGAGGCCCTACAGAATCAGACCAAGCAGAACCAGCTGTCGATTTTAGCTCTGAAAATCCAGATTAAAAGCAAAGAGCGCAAGACAGTCAGGCGTTCCTCAATCAGCAGTTAACCGAGCAAATGCTCGACCAGAAACTTCGGCGTGTTACTACAAAGCGCCATATTCAGAGCAAACGGCATAATAAACCAGGGAAAGACGAACAAGCCAGGCGAAGTGTGGAAACACTCTAGTTGAGAGCTAGTCAACGCAACTCTGGCTTGCGCGATTGCCACTTAACACATGTTATATAAGTTATAAAATAAAATGGTTTATCTTATAGAATTCTGATTTATTCAAAAGCACCAGGAATTTACTTGGTGTTATTTCGTATGGGGAGTAGCAAATTACCTGATAACCTATATGGTGAGAATTGACAAAACATAAGACAAATTGACCTAAATAAAATTGAACACAAACCTTCTATCGGTAGTCATTGAACCAATTTGAATATCCGACAATTATAGTGTATGGAAACACGCTCACTTCCATGCGACTTATAACCAACGTTGATTGCTCAACGGGTGTCAGATGGTAAAACCACTCTGTATTCTGGATTACGCTGGAAACAGCATGAAAAGGTAAGATATGGATTACCAACTACTCATTTTATTAAGTTGACAATGTTCTTGAATTAGAATACAGAATGAACCAGCAGGACCTCAAATGTAAGTGACATTACACTCCTTCTACGATAATTGATAAACGATATCAAAATTCAGATCAAGCGCTCTGTGAAGTTTACCAGCAAACATACTACTTACTAATTACAAATTTTAAATACAATATTAAATTTTACACAACATATAACATACTAATAATAAACATGTTTATTTATGTTTGTTGATTATTATTCAGGTTGACAGGTTCACGTGATTTATGAAGGTAAATAATATAGTAATTTTTTCATATTAAATTTCATTAAAACTATGAAGGCGTCTTCTAGATCTTGGATTAAAAATAATTTAAAATCCCAAAAAACTTCAAAAGGAAGCAAAAAAAGTAATGAAATTTTCGATGATGATGAGGACGACGGCGATGGCGACAAGAACGACAATAACTCGAAAATGGCCAATCTTAATTCAAGCTACAACGAAAGTCTTGGCTTCCTTGTGGATGATAAAGTTATTTCTTCAAAATTGACAAAAACCAAAGATAAAAACAAAGGTAAAGCAAGAAATGAAAATATTTGTTTAAAACATTCGAAAGAAAAAACAATGTTAGAAGACTCTGAAACCTACGAAGATGATGCAACATTAGGAAGCGAAAGCAAGTCCAATTGTTCTGAACTTGAGACCAATGATGACCCAAATGAATTTCCTGACAATAACTCTGAAAATGAAACATTTTTGGGTAGTGATACTAAAGTCAAGAAAATGTCCGATTTAATGCGAATGACAAATAAAGAAAAGGTTTCGGTTGAATGGGTAAATGTATATGATGATGATAATGAAGTTGTTATGGATATTAATCATCGAAATCTTGTTAAGGTTGAAGGGTTTGATATTGCTAATTGCTTGTTACCTTACCATACAAACGGAAACAATATGGTTCCTCAAAGTAAGACAAGCAACAAAAAAGAAATTAGACAAAAAGGCAATAACCAGCAACCTCAAACCCCTACAGAAAAGAAGTCAAATGATATTAAAAACATTGAAATTTCTAATAGAAGTGAAGAAAATGATGATATTTATGATGATGACGACAATATGAACCCTTTAGCACATCAGGTAGATAATATGAATGACTTCCAAAATAATCATTTGAAAGGTAAGGATTTAATAAAGACAATAGAAAACTCCTCCCGGGATTTAAAATCTTCATCATTTAGTAAAAGGTTTAAGAGCTACACGAAACAGTTAAAAACACAAGTTCAGCAGATAAAAGAAACAGTTTCTAAACAAACTTTGGAAAAATCAAAAGACGTAAAACCTGAGAAAAAAATCTTTGATATGACATTGAAAGAAAATGTAGATGAAATTTATGACGAAGAACTCGAAAGTGAAGACCATGAGAGAGAAGAGGTTAATGTTGAAGATAAAAATATTAACAATAACAAAGTCAAAGATGATCAGATATCAGAGAGATCCTTTCATAATGAGATTCACAGCAGTCATGCAACAAATATACAAGGTCAAATACCTTCAGAGAAAAGTAAAAGATTTTTGAATGTCAATTCTACGAAGACAATATTAAAAAAAGAAAATAACACCTTGCACCTAAATCAGAATAATAGCAAACCAAAAATAAACACGGAAAAACATTCATGTAAAGAGATATTAAATATTAACAAAGACCTACGTGAGAATGAAAATAACACGATCCATGATGATGGAGAGATCTACGATGATGATATCAATGAAATCGATAATGATAAGGAGCATGATGGAACCTGTGGAGAAATTCCAAAAGACGACCTTCATGAACATTCTTCAAAGGATGACATTCAGAATCAAGATTTATTACCAAAGAAAGAAAAGAAATCATCTTTTAGTTTAGATTCAATGTCACCAACTCTAATGAAAAATTTCCAATTCTTACAGAAAAAAACTACAAAATTTAAATCAAAAATAAAGAATCAAGTAAAGAACTTCCAACATCAATGTAATGTAAAAGAAAAGTGCAATCCATGTAATAATGACGAATTATATGATGAAGATATGGAAAAGGAAATTCATAAAGAAAACAACCAAAACATGCCGGTGATAGAAGAGATTTATGATGACGATGACAACAGTATTCTCCAGGAGAACCTTGACAATTTTAATAAGCCTGATCATGAAGAGGTTTATGACGATGATGATAATCAAAATAATGATGACCAAGCTTCCGAAATAATTTCATTTAAAGACAATGAAAGCAAACAATCAAATAGTGAATTGCAAGGTCCAAATCCAATGAAGAAAAAACCTAAATCTTTCAGTTCCACTATGCATTTTCTTGATAAGAAGACCTCGGGAATAAGATTAAATATAAAGAATCAAGTAAAACAAATGCAATTTCGATCCAATATAATAAACGAAAGATCGGCAAATAAAGATAATGAAATGCAAGATCAATGTAAGGCAGAGAAGGAGAATACTGTCTTCGGTAATGAAGAGGTATATGATGAAGATATGAAGAGTGAAATTCATAGTGGAAATAACCAAAGAATACCGGAAATAAAAGATCAGGTAATGAGACTCCAACTGCAGTCAAGATTACAAGTAGGAAATGCACGACCTAGTGAAGACAATGTGGAAAAGATACCTCTTAACATGAGCTCCCAAAACTTAATTGACACAGAAGAGGTATGTGATGATGATGGAAATAACATTTCTACAAAGATTGTTAAGGATAATAAGAACGATGACCATGAAGAGGTTTATGATGATGATGAAAATGAGAATAATTCCCATGATAATACTGATACAATTTCTGGTACGATTTCACAAAATGATATTCATAGCACAATTTCAAATGAAGATTCTCAGAATCGAAGACCATCTTCAAAGGATAAAAAACCTTTTTTCAGGTTAGATGCAATTTCTCCAACTGTAAACAGAAATATCCAATTCTTACAGAACAAAACTACAAAATTCAAATCAAAATTAAAGAATCAAGTAAAGAACTTCCAACATCAATGTAATGTAAAAGAAAAGTGCAATCCATGTAATAATGACGAAGTATATGATGAAGATATGGAAAAGGAACTTCATAAAGAAAACAACCAAAACATGCCGGTGACCGAAGAGATTTATGATGACGATGACAACAGTATTCTCCAGGAGAACCTTGACAATTTTAATAAGCTTGATCATGAAGAGGTTTATGACGATGATGATAATCAAAATAATGATGACCAAGCTTCCGAAATAATTTCATTTAAAGACAATGAAAGCAAACAATCAAATAGTGAATTGCAAGGTCCAACTCCAATGAAGAAAAAACCTAAATCATTCAGTTCCACTATGCATTTTCTTGATAAGAAGACCTCGGGTATAAGATCAAATATAAAGAATCAAGTAAAACAAATGCAATTTCGATCCCATATGATAAACGAAAGATCGGCAAATAAAGATAATGAAATGCAAGATCAATGTAAGGCAGAGAAGGAGAATACTGTCTTTGGTAATGACGAGGTATATGATGAAGATATGGAGAGTGAAACTCCTAAAAAGAAAATACAAAACCTTTCTGAGGACGATGATGTTTATGATGATGATAATGAAAATGTCTCATGCAATGATACCACTGAGAATATTCCTATTCATGATTATGACGAAGTTTACGAAGATAATGACCATGAAAATAATAGTAATGACAATATCAAAAAAATCCCCAAAGATTATGAAAATGAGTGCCTACCTTCAAAGATAAAGAAATCCTCTGTCTGTAGTAACCCAGATGTTTCTCTATTGAAAAAACCTTCAAAATATAATTTGAATTTAAAAGATCAAATGAAAAATCTAATATCGAAGGTGGACAAATCCAAATCTCCATTGATAAAGGACGAATTGTATGATGATGACGATAATATGGACGGCAATAGTTTAAATAAAGATCAAAGTTACGAAGTTATCTCCTTACAAGACATTTATGATGAAGATAGTAATGATGGCAAGAATGACAATTCAAAAACCTTTGACCAAGTAAGTCAAGCATCCTCTAAGGATAAAAAGAAAAGCCAGAACAATTGTCAACCGAGCTCTGTTTCACCTCCAATTCAGAAGAAAAAAGAACAAATGAAAATGACAATAAAATCTAAATTTCAAAATATCAAAAATGTAACTAAAAAACCAATTTTGTTTGAGAAAATAAATAAGGATAAAGAAAACCTGAATGATGAGATCTATGATGACGATGAGAAGGATGAAAGTAATGAGGAAAATAATGAAAATACGAAACAGCCTATTAAAACAAAACTAATTTGTGAAACTGAAAAAACATTTCCCAATTGCGACCTTCATGAAAATATATCAAATAAAGATTCCGGTAAAAAAGAAAAGAAAGCTTTTAATTTTAATATCGAAAAGAAACTTTCAACGATTAAGACCAATTTGAAAGATCAAGTGAAGAACTTTCAAAGCGATTCAAAACAAAGGAAAGAATTAGAGAATGACCATGGAAAGGAGATTGAAGAAATAAAAAAAAGTGAAATATGTGAAAATGAAGACATTTATGATGATGACGAAAATGTAGATAATGACCACGAGAAAACAGATCAAAAATCAGAAAGGAAATCAGAAAATGCTGTAAAGGATAACAAACTAAACCTTGACCTCAAGAGTCCAAACAAATCCCCGGAATCTAAAATATTTTCTCTTGATTTGAATTCAATTTCACCTTTATTTGATAAAAACATTCTTTATTTAACGAAAAAAACGTCTAAACTTAAGGTGAAGCTTAAAGGTCAATTAAAGCTGTCGAAACCCCTTTCGAAGACCAAAAATGAAAATGCTCCATTTGTTAATACTGAAATATATGATGTTGATGATGATGATAATAATACAGAGAGAAGTTTATGTGATTCTGAAATAGCATCAATGACTAATGTTTCTGACCCTGCAAAGAATTCTGAAGATCCATGTCAAGAAAGTACAGATCATTCATCACAAGGATCATTGCAAATTCCAAAGCAAATATCAAAAGAAAATGTAAATGTTTCATCGGAAATAATAAAAGTTAAAAAGAATATCATTGACAGGAATTTGAAAGTGTTTAAAGAGAAAACCCGAAGCATGGCTAAAAATATCAAGACGCAAGTACAAACCTTTAAAGAATCATCATGGACTAATAAAACCAATCAGGATGGTGACAAGGAAAATCTTGGAAGTAAAGTAAAAGAAAATGATGATATATATGACGATGATGAAAATTGCAATGATGTAAGTCAAAGCTTAGATCTCGAAGTAATTTCTGAACAAGATATATATGACGACGATAGTGATGACATAAAGGATGAAACTTTAGAAACTGTCGATCAAGACAGTCTGGCATCCTTTAATGTAGAAATGAAAAATCAGAAAAATATCAAAAAGCCCTTGATGTCACCATTAGCCTTTATTCAAAAGAAAAAGGATAGCCTGAGAACGAATATCAAAAGCTTTACTAAAGTGAAAAATAGTAAAAGGACTTCAGAGAAAACTAGAAATGTAAATTGTGATCTAAATGAAGAAGTATACGATGACGATGAAAACAGCGAAAGGTTAAAAGATAGCGATGATAATGCATCGGGTTCACAGAATAATGACTCCGCGGAGATCTACGATGATGATGAAACTCAGATAGATATTCCAAAGACCCAGAAACATACATATCAAAATCGAAAACAGCTAAAGAAACTGAATACAAAGAATGTCAGTTCATTGGAAAAGGCTGAAGAAAAAGGTCTGGACAATGACAGCGAGGAAGAAGTATTTGATAATTCGGAAAGTGAACACTCAATAGACATGAAATATATCAAGAACCAATTCAACAATTTCTCCTTGAAATTGCATTCGAAACTGAAAAAGAAAATGATAAAACTTAATCAAAAATCAAAACAATATTTCCAAAAAGATGAAAATGTAGAAAATGGATTTTTGAAATTGCCTGATTCATTTGATGACGAAGCTGATCAAATGGAGTCAGAATCACTTATTGAGGATCAAGGAACAAGATCTTTCAGTGGTGATGACAATGAAATCACTTTGACTGCAACAAGTTCTTATTATGATAGAAAACTTGAAACTCTACTAAATTTGAAAAGAAAAATCCACAAGCAAATTAGCACTTCAGAGCATGCAAAAAATAACAAAGTGAAAACGGAAGGTCATCCGAAGGGAAACGTATCAAAAAAGATTGAACCTAAATTTGATGTCTTCGATGACATTTATGATGAAGATTCAGACAATGAAGGTTCTAATACAATGCCAATTCCTAGTCAAGTTTCAAATATCCAAATCCAGGAACAAAATGATAAATCCCAAAATGAGATGAATCCCCAAAACTTAGAAGATAAAGAGAGCAATAAAGAGTTCAATGAAACTATTGAATTTAAAACAACAGCAGGTTTAGCAGTATCAAACGTAAAAGATACAATTGATAAAGACATTAGTAGGAAAATATGTCAATCAAATAATACAGATAACCCAACCCATTCCAAAGAAATACAATTACCAGATTTAATAGAAAACCATAATGAAACAATAAAGGAGAAATTTATTGAAACAGAAAGTTTCAGAAAGAGTAAAGAATTTTCAAACACGGAATTCCCATCCTTATCAAGTGATCAAGAATTTCAAAAAATATCAGTTCAGGATTTACTAATTGAACATAGGTCTTTGGGAGAAGGCAGAGGTCCACAAGAAATATCAGCAGATGGAACTATCTATCCAACCAAACAACCGAAATCTAGTTTCACAATAAAAAAATCAGATATATGTCCGCCAAGACCTCCCAAACCGAAACACCTTATTGGAAATACTGAATGTCAAAGTCAGCCTGACTCCATAGAGGAGGTCACCCAAAAATATCTCTAAGTATTCGAGAGAGAATAAAGAATCATGAAAATATATTAAATCTCCAGTAGATTTATCAAGAATCTACTTAATATTTGCCATAAACATTTCATTTATAGATTCTATATATTTTATAAATATAATTTTCATTTCCATTGAGATTTTTAATAAATTATTTATTTTATAATAAGAATTTCCTTTTTCAAATTTCACCACTGATTTCTATTCCATTGCATTTAAATAAAAAAAGCTTGAAGAATACGGATCAATGAAAATTTCAAAAAAATCGATATATTTACTGATTCATAGTCTTCGAGGTTTTTTAATAAATATTTATTATATATTTTCTGAAATTAAATAACATCACATGGATAAAAAAATAATTAATTAATAATTAAATAAATAATGAAATAAACTTGAAAACATTTGAAATAAGCAATGCCGTAAATTTGTGTTACGTATGAAAAATCATTTGATCTATAGACGTAATGAAAAATAATGAAATGTTAAATTTTTATAAATTATTGGGTTATTGGTAATATTTAAAGGTTACCAATCAAATCTCTGACTCCAAAGCGTGCGTTATCTGATCCACAAAATAACAGTTCTCAGACAATATAAACTTTTATTGATTATCACAATTGATTACATAAATTATAACAACACAATCGATTCAATACTCAAATAGGTAAATACACAGAGCTTATTACGACTCTACGCGAAGAATATATGTACTCGTATAATTTCCAATTACTGAACAATCACCAGTTGCTGATCTGACTCAATAGTTTGGTAACTTGAATTGAATTCTCCTTTCTTTTGACTTGAACCGCCAATCAAACATCACTTATATTATATATTTCTAAAGATTCGTGATCATCATACATTGATTTTAAATCGTTTATTCGAACAAAAATATAAACTTATTTAAAATTTATAAACCAAATAGTTTATTTAAATCAAAAAACATTTTATTAAATTTAATAATTTTATACATTTTTAATTTTACTTTTAATTTTTGAATTTTACCTGCTTTATATTTAAAATTTGCACTTTTAAATTTAGTTGAGTATTTTTTATGCAACCTTAACATGCGTGTTAAATAAAAGCAATTGAAATAAAATTAGACCGCAAGATAAACTGATGAAATTAAAACTTTTAAAATCGTTGAGGTAAAAAAAAAAAAATAGGTATTGACAATAGGTATTGAAGATTAGCGTTTAAGTGTACTAGACGCATCCAATTTTAAAATTTATTCAAAAGCCTTCAGTAACTATTGTTAAAGAATCGTTTTGAGGCAAATATGATAAGATTCTCAAATCACAATGTTCAAAATGCTCTCAATTTTAACATGTTAAATCCGTAAATGTGTATTTTGTCGTTTAGTTAAAATTATTCAGGAAAAATATTATAGAAACATTTATTTTGCGTTCAATGTGTATAAACGTCATGGCCTTGAATTTATTATGCACAACGCGTGCGATCTTTGAAATATTTAACAGATTTTGTTATGGTTTTCATTTTTTTTGCAATCATTTTTATATTGTATTTAAAAAAGTCAAGACTAGGAATGTCCAAGGAAATTTAAAAAACAGACCAATGGTGTTAGTTTATTTTTAAAATAATAAAAGCTTCTCTATATTGCTATTAGAAGCTGCTAACACATCCTCTAAATTATTTTTTAAATCCAGTTCAAAAGTAAACGACATAATTCCTAGTATTTATTATATGACATATTGTATAATTTTAAACAAATTTTCAGCGTTGAATAAAATATTTTCAAAACCATTTATCAAAATTTCAATATTTAAAATATATTTATTTAAAAGTTTCATTAATAAAACTTCTTTTTTAAAAGCTATTTTAATTGTCAATTATTTACAATTTAAAATTATTTTGATAAATCATTGACATATTTAATTCTCAGCTGAAAACACCTTAAAATTGCAAAAGGAAAATATTCGTTTTCTAAAATAAAAATAAGAAATTATTTAAGAATTTTATAAGAATTTTTTTCTAATATTACCATTGATTTCTTTTCAATCGACATTCTATTTATTAAAAGGCTTGACTATGAATCAGTAAATATATAAAAAACATCGATATATTTGCTGATTCATAGTCAAGCTTTTAAATATATACAATAAGCAATTATTGCAATTAAAAATAAACAACTACATCGCATTAGTTTTCGTCCTCTTTTAACCCCTTTTTTAGCGGTTTCTTAATATCTACAATCCATCTTGGTAAGTCATGAATTATAGAAAGTTTTGTAGAAATGTTTATTTCAATTGCATTTTTGTTATAATTGTCAAATATTTCATTGCTAATAACTATTTGTGTGTTTTGTGCAATAAGTGTGAAATATGTAAAATAACAAACTTATTTAAAACAAGTTTCTGAATTTTTATTCTGACAACATTTTTTATTTATTTTAACAATCACAACATGATATATTTATTTTGAAATGATAAAATTAGTAACCAAATCTTGAAATGTTGGACTTTGTGACACAAATTCGCAATCTTTTCATGTTGCAATTATTGATTAAAATGTGTTCAAGCGTGTAATTTGGATGTGCGAAAATATGTTTATTTCACGGTCAAATAAACAATGCAAACTAATTGCATTTGAAAAATCCAAATCAATATAGGTTTCAAATTTTCTTTGTTTTATGTGGATAAGAGATGTTCCAGTCACTTTTGGAATCAGAATATATTGGCTTACCGTTTAGATCCATGAATGACAAATCTAGAAATTATTATTTTTAAACCAATTCTACAACACATGCTGTTATCAGTACTTCAATGCTAGGCTGTATTGTACTTTATTATCAAATGCATAGTTATATTTAAAATTGACAGCAAAATTCACTTGAAAAGACAGTGCAGAAAATTCGTGAATATCACAAACATCGATATATTTACTGATTTATAGTATTCAAGCTCTTTTTAATAAATACAAGGGAAAAATCAGTGGTGAAATTGGAGGAAACAAAAGTTCTTATAATTAATATATGCATATTTGTATAATATCTACTAACATAATATTCTACGCTAAATAATATGAAGTATTCTTGAACTGACATTAGTAAAGAAAATTAAAATGTTGTTTTTCTTTGTTTTCTATCGTTTTGTTCTTGTTCCTTTACAATAGTAGTCAAAATTAGGGGCTAATAACATATATCTAGCAATATTAACTTAGTAAATTCCGAACAAAGGTTAACTTAGAGAAAGGATAATTAGATACAGTTTTTTTTACAAATAAGACATATAACTTAAACCCTCCCCCGGACGCCAAATAAATATATATTGTTGGGGTTAGTACAAAAACCAAAAAAATTATATATAAATGAAGGCATAACAATTATTGGTAAAATTCAATAAAAATCGAAAATCAATACTGAATAAGGGTATGGTTGAACGCCAAATTGATAGGCGAGTTTAGAAATTATAATGAAAATTTAATGAGGTGTTCACAGGGAAAGTTAATGCGAAAAACAAATTAATTAAAATTAATTAATTTGTAATGAAAAGCCCGAGCCCAAGGGAAATCCGAGCACTGAAGGAAACCCGATGCGCAGTGAGACCCGATAGATCAGAGAGGGAATATTTCGAGTGCCAATCTCGGATAAACAAATTAAAATAAATAGGAAACCCTCAAATGTTTACCTAGGATTCTCCGGAAATAAATAATTGCAATTCTGTAGATAATTGCCCTCTCAGAAATAGTATAAAAAGACAACTCAGAAAAAGGCAAGCCACCATTTGGTTGAATAAAAAGAGAGGAGCTCAGAAAATCAGGCGATCAATGATCAGAAAAAGGAAACTAGTAATTCGAAATAAGTTGAATCCTCGTACCTGAAAAATGGAATGCTCTTTGGGGTTTCTACCTTATCGAGTGATAATTATATTTAGCGAAAGGTTTTATTTGAAATTGAATAAAGTTATTCTGTGTTGAGTTTCGACTTATTTGTTTGAGTAAGAACACGAGGAGTCATAGAGAGAACCGACTTTTAAAAATAAAAATCCAACAATATTGTCCTTTATAACAAGGATGTAGCCTGGATTTCAGCTTGGGGGGAGGGGAGGAATATTTTAAGATAATTAATAAATTTATTATTAATTATTAACAATGTATATTACATAGAATATATTACAATATAATATTAATTCGTCTTTGTTCCTTCAATATTTCAGAAAGTATTTCATCCGGACTTATTTTAATGTCTTGATGAATATATAACAAAGCCAAACCGTTTAACATTTTTCACTCATGGCATTTCTTAAATATGACTTCAGGTATTTAAGTGATGAAAAAGAGCGCTCTGTTGTACAAGTTGATACTGGCAAAGTAGCAAATATATTTTGAGAAGAATAATAAATATTTTTATAAAAAATTGGATCACATTTTTCTAATGTATCTACAGCAGCAGTCGGTTTGATTTTAATTTCTTCAAATCAATTAGGTTATTAAAATTTTGAAGTTCTTCATCTTCTCTTCTTTAGTTTTTTTATTCTCATGTGATTCTAATAACAAAACCAAAATAAAGTTTTTATTAAAATATTTCATCCCTAATTTATATTTGATAATCTATAATTTATTTTGGGGAGGGGCAAATGCCTCCTATGTCCCCTCCCTAGCTACGTCCCTGCTTTATGATGACATTATTGATTATTTGTACTAGTCACAGTCCCATGGTACATATTACATGAATGTTGTTTGTTATTGATAAATATGTTTATTTACACCGAACATGGGCCAAACAATTCTCAGATTTAATCACGAATTCTACATGACTTAAGATTGATACTTTCAATAATTTTTAATTAGATTTCCCAAATTTCTAACGCATTCATAAAGCTGTAAGACTATTACAGTCTGTAATTTTCAGACCTAACATCATTTAGAATCATATTGTCATCCTAGCACGATTCCAAAAAACAAACATCCAGCTGCTTTTTCGTTTGAGTGTAATAATAATAATAGACGAAATATTAATTTTTAAAATAATGCTTTAAATATCTCTTAAATATTGGAACTGAAATACAAGCTAATGAAAATAAAATATTAGACCTTTAGGTCATAGTAATTGATCAATTTCTAAACTATACAATGATGTCACACAAACGTACATATACGGCATAACCATTGAGAAAGCAGAATTTTCAACATTCGAATATATTCGGCATCCATTATTGTATAGCTTCAATTACATTGGTTAGGGGCTAGAGTTAGGGTTAGGGTTAAGGTTAGGGTAAGGGTTAGGGTTAAGGTTAGGGTAAAGGTTAGGGTTAGGGTTAGGGTAAAGGTAAGGGTTAAGTTTAGGGTAAAGGTTAGGGTAAAGGTTAGGGTTAGGGTTAAGGTTAGGGTAAAGGATAGGGTTAGGGTTTGGGTGGAAATTATGCAACAAAAGTAAAAGATTGTGACTTATTGTGTGTTTGGATAGACCGATATATATATATATATATATATATATATATATATATATATATATATATATATATATATATATATATATTTGACAAACAGTGCTTGATTTATCCAAACTTTGCATGTATCATTTTCAGTATACAGAATCACATAGTTATAGAGAAGAATTCACAGTGACTCAGATTGCTGTTTTTAGAATGAAGAAATATGGACTAATAATTTATTTGCCTGATTAATTACTATTTAAAAGTTTGTTCCAATTGAAATATTCTTGTTATAATTTACGCTCTTGTTACAAAATATTAAAAGTAAATGTATAAAAAATAATAATAAATTAATTAAACTCATTAATTAATTAATTTAAAAATTAATTAAAAAGGTAAAAATAAATAAGTAGTAATAATAAAATATTAATAAAGAAAGATAATAATAATTAAAATTTATTAAAAGATATTAAAACCAAAAAAATATTTAATTAAATAAAGTTAGGTTTGTGATTGAATTTATTAGTATAATTATAAAGAGACAACGTTTTTGTTGATAAAAATAAAATTAATTTTACTTATTTGAATGATTTATTAACACAAACATATTACTGATTAAAAGGTAGTAGTTGAAAGTAAGAGGTTTAATTGTTGAAATAATTCATTTATGCTTCAGAAAAGTCTTTACAAAATCTCTTATATCCGTTGATAGGATCTTTGCCAAAATATTTCAATTGAATCACGTCACCGCTTTTTAGTTGTAATTCGTTTGGAGTGTATTTCTATGTAAACTCATGAGAGTAACCTTCAAAAATTAAAAAAGTTACCCTTCTCAAATCTGGCTGCAAATTACTCGTATTGATATAATAAGGTCTATCTCTTTGATTGATGGTTGCCCAAACTCCGTCATTTCTGAAAATAAATTTCTATAGTTAAGGACAAATATTCTTATTTTTATTTTGTAAACATTTTATGAACTAAATTTAACTTATTAACCGAATTTACTAGAGCAGTCAGGGTCTTAAATAGTGTAATTAATGTACCATATACACATATAAATGATAAAAATATCGAATTAAAGCCATGGCTGAAAACAGGTTAAGATAAAGATTCTAATACTTTGACATTGTAAGATACTGGAGTCGGTATGATCAAAGCGGAACTCATCAATGATCTTGGTACAATCGCCAAATCTGGTATCAAAGTTTTCATGGGAGCCTTGCTACTGGAGCAGATATGATCGGTCAATAAATATATTGTACGAATGAGTTTTATGTTCCTACACAGTTTAACCACTAAAATGAATTTCACCTATCAAAACTTTACTTGATTAAAAAATTGTTTTTCATTCTTTTCGGAGTACTGAACATAATCATGAATCCTCAATGTCTTTTAGTACGTAAATAGAGTCAAGTGTCCTAACAAAGATGTAACGAAGTTTTATTTGCTCTCCAAAAATAAAGTGAAACCAATTTGAAATTAAAAACCCGTAAGTATCTGAAACATGTGAAATAGTTGCAGTCATAGGAGAACAAATATGAAAGAAAACATCAATTTACATCACTTGATATATCAGTACAAAAATACAAAACAAAACTTATAAATAAAATTTAAAGGAAGAACTCCAAATAGCGTGTATTTGTAGAGATAAACCAAACAAATTTGGCTTAAAATTTTATTCTTTGTGCGATTCTGAATCATCCTATTTGCTTGATTTTCAAATTTGTGGAGAAAAAGAAACATTGAATAACATGATAGCTAGAATGTTAAAACATTATGCAAACAAATATCATCACGAAATATATATGTGTATCAGAAAAAAATATTATGCGGCCCACATGATGTGCAATTATAGTAAATGTGGCCCTCTGTATAAACCGAGTTTGAAACCCCTGATTTACATATTTAAATAATTTGACAGTTATTATAAATACACAAATTTAAAGAACAGAAAATGGTAGAATAACAGAAATTTTTACAAACATTTACAATTGAAAGTGTAAATTCCAAGAGTAAAGATATAGACAACTTCAAATGTGAGATTAATCGAAAACTTTTATTGTAAAGAGTAGTAATAAAAATTAGATACAAGCTAAATTTGCAATTATTAACGATTGAGTATTTGAAATTACTGTATTGAAAATAGAATTTATTTGTGTTGGGTCTTGTTGATTTAATACAATGGGCACGCGACATCAACTGGGTTTCTGCTGAAAATATTCAATAAATCCAAAATTGAATGAATAATTTAGCAGATTCACTCGTCTGATAATCAGTCCGTGATTTATTATATTAATTAAATATTTTATTATAACTTTATTTTTTAATCAAAAACATGGTATTTTTATTTCAATATTATATGAAAATCAACATTTTCTTATTGAATGATGCATAATTTATTCAATTACGTCAAGTCGATTTAGTAAAACTTATTTATGTCTTTAAATAGTGATGTTTATAATTTCAGTTAATAATTTGATAAATTGTAATAAAAAATGCAAATTCCATCACTGAACGGGTAACTCATCTACTATTAGATAAGATATGTAATTTTTACGTAATTCCTGAATAAATTATGGTATACTCAATATGGTCTCGTTCCAAGCAGAAAATAATCGTCTAAATTCCTCTTTCAACAAAAAATGAATTATTCCTGTCAAAAAAAGATAATTATGGAAAATAAAATGATTTATTAGAAATAGAATTTGTCTGAGAAAATAAATTAAATCTCTCAAAAGAAAATTTAACATAAATTTTCATATTGAAAGTTTACTGAATAAAAAGAGGATTTGCTATAAAAATATTTGTATTATGTAAATAATAGGATGGGCGGGGATTTCTTTAGATAGGTTGCGGAAAATTTAGTTTTTTTTAAATCTTTATCAACAAGCGGAGCATCGAACAGGAACAGTGAACTATTCTAAACTTTAATTTCAAATATATAATTGGAACCAGGATCAAAAGGTGGTCAAAAGATGTTAGACCATCACAAAATATTCCATTACACCTCAATAACAACTTGATGTACAATCAGGAAAATGAGGAAATTATGATAAGTAAAATCGGTAAAAGTCAGAATAGTCACCAATGAAAGTTACAAAAGTCATCAAATCATAAAAACTTCGTCGCCTACATAAACTGAAAATAGGCAACATTCAACTATCCCAAAAATTTATTCAACCACTAAAATATCATTAATTATAGAGTCCCATAAAAGTTAGTTTACATTGATTAGTAATGATAATTTAAGACTCTTACTGCAAATAATATATTTAATACAAATGGAAATATTTTGACAAGGGCTATCTTATAGTCCGAAATCTTTTCATTTGCATTAAAATATTATTTGCAGTAAAAGGCTTAAATTATCATTTAATTGTTTAAAATTTAATTAATGCTGCTACCAAGAAATCATCACTTTATACTTAATGAAAATTAATTTCATTAATTATTGTATTAATTAATATTGATCTGTGTTTATTAATTTCGATATTTTAAAATTATATAATTGAGAAAATTGCTAAAGATTATTGGTAAAATGTGATGTCTGAGAATATACATTTCACAGTGATAGCATTTCTCAAAGGTGCAAAAACTTAGGGTTGCCAGGCGTCCAAATTTTCCGGGATTGTCCCGGTTTACTTGCATTGCAATATTGCAAACAAAATTAAAAATTTTGGAGAACAACTGCCTCCAAAGTTTCGTTTATTTATCACACTTTTCTATTCTTCGAATTAGCTTTCTTGTTCTATGGGTTTTAATATGAAACTTTTCCTGTTGGGTAGTTTGTTTTTGTTTAATTTAATCTGTGGCCGTCGTGGGAAAGTTACTTTTTTATTTACAATATTTAAAGCTATTAAATTATTTAAAAATATGTGAGTTTATTGATTTTTATATTTATACTTGGTTTATTATTTTAATTTTTTATATATTACTAGGGTTGCCAGTCGTCCTGGTTTTCCGGGATTGTTTCGGTTTGTTTTGGTGAAAATCTGGCAACCCTAAAAAACTACCCCCTTGACACAGACATGTTATATAACTTTTAACATCTATATAATATAATTTCAAAATAGTTATTAAAATCATTGTCATTTAATTATCAATGCAGGTAGAATGTTTACTACCGACTTCATTAATAATACTGTCCAATTTATTAAAATCCTTTGTAAGAAAAAACAATCACAATATTTTTTAGGAAACTACTTTTTAGCATTAATTTTTTTAACCATATAAATGCTTTTTTCCCAAATACTATTTTGTTGACTTTCATTGAGAACTAATCTAAACCTCCACTTAAAATCTATGTAAAAATTCAAATAACTAACATTTAACATGTAAATCTCTATTAACCTTAATGGACATATTTTACAATGTTTAGCCTTGTTTTTATACTATGCACCCGGTTGAAAATATTTGATCTACAAGCCAAATCAACAATCTTTTTTCATTTTCGGTAACACTACTAATAATTAAATATAAATTTTTATTATTCTCTACCGCACCTTGACAGGTTGCCATCGTTTGTTTTAGAAAATAAAATAATACCGTCCGAAGTGAAAATTTAAAAAAACATAAAATATAAAAATCAAAATTATTTTAAAATTATAATATTATTTATATCGAAATTATTTTACTTTTTAAATAAAAAAACAACTGTTTAAAGCTTTAATCTATAAATTTTTTTATGAATGCTAAATGTATGAAATTTTATTATCGATGTTAAATAAATAGTAATTGTCTCAAAAAATATTGTTTTGATATTAACAATTAAAAGAGTATTATTATTTTATTTACAATTTGTACTGAAATAAATTTTTAATTATAAGTGAAGAGTTAAATCTTATAACCTCTAATGCCGTCAACAAAATTTTAATTAATTAATTATTTTGTATTTATTAAAAAGAGAGCTTGAAGACTATAAATCATTAATATATCGATGTTTTTTGATACTCGCGAATTTTCGGCACTGCCTTTTGCAAATGAAAATTCACTTGAAAAAGGCAATGCCGAAAATTCGTGAGTATCAAAAAACATCGATATATTAATGATTTATAGTCTTCAAGCTCTTTTTTTAACAAATTCAATGAAAAATAATCAGTAGTGAAATTAGAAAAAAAGTTCTTATAATTATTTTGTATTTTTAAAAATCATTTTTTAAATCTCCCATATTGATTTAAAATTTTTTTATTGTTTTGTTTTGAATTTTAGAAGAAATTTAATAAAATATTTTAAAATTCTTCAAAAAAATGTTTAATTTTAACCAATGAGAAGTAGAAAAAAGGAAATAAAAGAGAAAATCAAAAAGCATTTGAAAATAGAAGAAAATAAATTCCAAGAAATTGAAAAGGACTATTTTAATAGTTGAAATTTTTTCATTTTTATTGTAGTGACTCCACTTTATAGATATTTACAAATTATTATTATTATAATTTACTTATTTGCATATTTATATATAATATTATAATGCACTAAAAGATATATAGAAAACAAACCCCTTGTTCAAAAAATCAGAATAGAAAAATACGAACGTTTTAAATAACAAGAGAAAACGCACGTTTAAAAGAAAAGATGAAGATAGACCATAAAATTCTTAGCACCAAAACAGAAAGAACTTTTCAGCAAGCATGCTAGCCAAATCATCATCAGCTTCAGATCAAATCCAATCCTCTACATCAAAAATTTATAAATAATAATTTTTTTATTTTATTAATCGTCATATTTGTCATAGTTACTATATTTATCAAATATATAATTCGCAGCAAAATGCTTAAATTATCGTTTGAGTGTTTAACAATAATAATAATAGTCTAAATATTAATTTTTAACTAATTTTGTATTTATTTTTTATTTTTGCATTTCTTTCAACAATTCAAAAGAATTGAATAACTTTAATAATATTTTAGTAAGACAATGTTAGTTTTCACAACTTCCATAAGCATTGAAATGGATTTATAAGCCAAAATGTGTTGAGACCTTCTAACCAAGTCTCCAGACCTGAAACCTTTTAGGGACCTTACCACGTAAAGTTTACACCATGTAACGAAAGTATACTTCAGTGAATCACTTATATATCTATTTCTAAGTCTTGGACTGGAATAATTTTTAGTAGTAGTCGTCATTAGTAGTCGTATGTGCCACAGTTTATTCATTACGTTTTGTTCACTGGGAAAGAAATATCGTCAAATGTCAAGGTGGTCTTTTCACTTTTTATGCAATGTAAGATTAGATTCTATAAAGCCTTTTATAAAGAATTGCCGCCAAAACACGACGAAAGCTGAAATCGGTAAAAAAAGTCCAGACCAATAAATATTCTAAACTGTGAATAAGGTATAGCAAATGTCTATCAAAAGAAAGCTACTTATCAAATTAAACAATGAACAAAATCTGTTGCGAAATTTCCTTTTATTTGTGAATTAATGAAGTCACCAACATCCGGTTTAGGGGTTGAGATAATGAGGCAGACAGTTTCTAGAGCTATTCAATTCTATTCAATGATAATGAAAATGTTCGGATGACAGTTTGGTGGATATTATTTATTTTATTTTTATTAATATTTAATTTAATAATAAATTACTCGATGCTTGAAACTTTGGCATCGTAGGATTTCCCCAAAATGAA
Organism: Schmidtea polychroa; assembly: GCA_959609185.1. NCBI lineage: Eukaryota > Metazoa > Platyhelminthes > Tricladida > Dugesiidae > Schmidtea > Schmidtea polychroa. The sequence continues at coordinate 31,856 of CAUHTR010001255.1, forward strand.
AGGCTCTCGATTCTAGAAAGAAAATAATTTTTTATATCGGAATTAAATATATTTTAACTTTTAATATTAATAAACGGATTCAACTATCTTATATAAGTGGTTTATGAAACAAATGTTAAAACTTACTGAAATATAATATGCAGGATGACCATAAAGTCTATATAAAGGGTGCAATTATACACATAAGGGATAGAAAGAATCTGTAAAATCTTAAAGAATGAAGAATTTAATTTTTATTGTTTTTGTAAATTTTTTACATGTTAAACGTCATTACTAATAAAGATCAAAAATCAAGATACTTTCTAAGCATTCTAATTCGTTTTACAGGTTTACTGATTCATAGTCAAGCTTTTTAATAAATACAATAATAATAATATTAACAATAATAATAAAAATAATAATAATAATAATAATAATAATAATAATAATAATAATAATAATAATAATAATAATAATAATAATAATAATAATAATAATAATAATAATAATAATAATAATAATAATAATAATAATAATAATAATAATAATAATAATAATAATAATAATAATAATAATAATAATAATAATAATAATAATAATAATAATAATAATAATAATAATAATAATAATAATAATAATAATAATAATAATAATAATAGCAATAACAATAGAGATGAACACAAGTGATAATTTACTAATAATGTTAATATATCAGTAATAATAATAGCAATGATAATAGCAATGATAATGGCACAAGTCATAATGCAATTGGTTAAAAATATAATATTCAATTTAATATTGAAATTTAACCAATTAATTTATTATATTATTGTAATTATTTGTGTAAAAATTATCTCATATGATTACAGGAATGAAGAAATAATAATTTTTCGATTCCTATTTATATAGAATATGCATTTCTATTACAATATCATACAATTAGTAAAATACATCTAAAATACATTATTCTCAAACTTTATTTTTGTTCATCCTTGATCTGTTTTTGTTCTTTAAATATTTCATTTCGACAATAAATCAATGATTTGTGCATTAAATGTTGGGTCTTTAATTTAATAAAAATAAAATATATGTTAAAATTAACACTGTACTTCTTTTCTAATAAAACCTTTAAACTTACACTATTTTTGATACACCTACAGCACTTTTGAACCAATACTTTCAATATGACAAATCCAACACCGCAAACAAATCCTAATACAGGTAGAATAAATAATAGAAACAATCTAGTCAAATCCAATTGTTTGGATGATGGGAGATTAGTTAAACCCGATCTTGCACAGGGACCTTTGCCAAAATAACTGAAAATATAATTAAGCAATTAATGATTTGACCAGCTCATTTTAAAAATACATAATCTAAAGGATATAGAAAACAACTTGTCAATAACACCCATATTAAATATGACATTCGTATTAATATTATTACATATATAAATATATTTAGTATATAGGAAGCTAAGCGTGACCAATACTTGACATCGGTTTCTCATTAGAACTCGCAACAAATATTACAGTAAAATTAATTTTCATATTTGATTTTATTGTCCGAAATACTCAGATTTATTTTCATTATGACAAAAAATCACAAATTAATTTTCTATGTAACACAAATTTTTGGCTTTGTCATTATCAAATGTGACTAACCGAGGTTTATAAAGTTACTTGATTAATTGTTGATCTTTTAGTCATAAAGAGCATTAATAAAATATCAAATAAATAAAATATTAAAAATGACTAAAAAATGACATCATTTAAATTTATTAATTAATTTAACTCAAGAATGTTTTTAAATAGATTTTTATTTTAATAGTTTGTTAGAAATGAAGCGTAAGACATAAAATTTATCAATTGAACCATTTGAAAAATAATGTCTGATAAAAGATATTTATTACGAAGTTAATATCACGTTATAATCATCATTGTTCCGCTTCATTGAATATGATAAAATTTAATTAATTTCTGTGGTAATTATTTTTATTAACATGAACTGATACTTAAGCTTAGTCGATAAAGTTTCACACTTCAATAGTGAGCAGGAAATATATTTTTACAAACACATTAATAATAATAATAATAATAATAATAATAATAATAATAATAATAATATTATTATTATTATTATTATAAGAACGTTTTTTTTAATTTTCACCACTGATTTTTTTTTAAAAACTTGACTATGAATCAGTAAAGATATCGATGTTTATTTTGATATCTTTACTGATTCATAGTCAAGCATTTTAATAAATAATATTAATAATAATAATAATAAAATTAATAATGACAATAATAATAATAATAATAATAATAATAATAATAATAATAATAATAATAATAATAATAATAATAATAATAATAATAATAATAATAATAATAATAATAATAATAATAATAATAATAATAATAATAATAATATAAAATAATGGTAGCAGTATTAATTAAATTTTAAAAAAATTAAATGATATTTAAAGGATAATTAAGGGAAAAAAATTTTTTTTTAATATTTTAAATTCGTCAGAAAAAAAGTTTATTATTATTTTTAACCAATGAGAAGTATGAAAAAGGAAATAAAAGAGAAGATCAAAGAGCATTTTAGAAAATAGAAGAAACTGAATTCCATGAAATTTAAAAGGACTTATAGATGGAAATTTTTTCATTTGTATTAAATATATTATTAGCAGCAAAAGACTTAAATTATCATTTATTTGTTTTAAAATAATAATAATAATAATAATAATAATAATAATAATAATAATAATAATAATAATAATAATAATAATAATAATAATAATAATAATAATAATAATAATAATAATAATAATAATAATAATAATAATAATAATAATAATAATAATAATAATCAACATTATTGAAGCAGCACTCGTAACTCCTGTCAGCATTAGGTTCCTAATTAAACTTTTCATTTCATCTTTTTGTTTAAAGTTTCGGTTAATTGCAAACGCCATTGCGTATTGAGAATCTGTCCCTCTCATCATATCTGAAGTGCAATTCTAAAATTAAAAATTATGAAAAAAATTGTTAAAATTTTAATTTACAATCGTATTATAAATGTATCCATTCTTGTTGGAATTTTGGATTAGAATAGCTCCACTGGTCAGTAGAGCTTTTTCAGAAATACTATCATCAATGAGTGATGTTGAAGGGGAGGACGGCTTGTATAATTGTGATAGTATTGGATCAGCGCTGATCAGATTGAGATCTATACTATTCTTCACGAACACATATCTTAAAAAATATTTATAATAATAATTATCTTTATAATACCTATTATCATACATATTATCATACATATTATTATAATAGTTATCATGAAAAATATATTATGATAATTATACAAAATCAAATTATATATTATGATTGTACAAATGTTAGTGTCCTTTTCAATCAAAGTTTTTTTCGAATTCCTTTTAAGAATTGTGGTTGATTTCAATGGAACCTTTAATAAATTTCTCAATTGATAAGAAAAATATAAATAATATCGGAAATAAAACAAGTTGAGTTTTGCAAGAATAAATTCAGATCTGTCACACTTACTTTTCTACAACTCATCCCTTGTTTATTAGTGAACTTTTTGTTCCTTTTGATCATATTATCTTCCAGAAACCCTTAATTCAGCATTAAATCTTTTCTTTCAATTTCTCTTATTCTCAGTTAATTTCCCAAACTCTTGTATTGTATTTTCTTAATTATATTACTGAAATGGTTCTCTTTTAGCCTTATAGATTTTATTCTTATAGTCCCGAAATATGTGTAATTAATTCAATTAGCCGAAAGAACCTTTTATACATTTCATTTTAAAATATTTCTAGAATCATTCACTTAATAATCTTTCCTAATAATATCACCTTATTAACCTCTTAAGTGACTAATACGGATATATACGTCATCAACACATACATTACAAAACGCATAAGACGAATAGCAATATATCATAAATGTTACTCCCTCTGTCCAAAAATGATAGTCCAGTTTGACTTTAAATCGTTTCTTTTATACGTAACATGTGATACTTAAAATGCAGTTTTGTTATTTGTTCAATCAATAAAATAAAATTATTTAATGTGTTTATACTGTAAAAGGTTTTACAAAACCGTTCAATTTTTTATATTCTATATTGACAATCATTTTGTGAAAAAGGCTAAAATGCAACTGGACTATCATTTTTTTACAGAGGGAGTACTTTTATTAACATATTATCTTAATAAATATCATATTATTTTATTTTTTGTAACACTATGCCCAAGACGTATATATACGCTAGAGGATAACAAAACTCGCCGCTTAGGAGCGCATTTCATTTGACGAAATAAAGCACTTAAGAGGTTAATAGTTGATGAATTGAAATTACATTTTTTTTATTTTATATTTTAAAACAGATATCAAATGAATTCTTTCTCTCTCATCCTTTCTCTCGGGTTAATATAAGTTCCAGGAAAAACATTCACAAAATCAAAAAGACGTACGTATAAGTATTGGAACTATTGACTAAATCTTGAACTTTTCCAAAATTGTATGTTGCATTTGTTTTCATCAAATATGGCACGAGATTTGAAGCATAAGTGATAATTAACGTCAGCGTAGAAAACCACAAAACAAAAGCAAAAACTTGAAAAGAAGTTTGGAGCAGTTTTACTTTTAATTTTGCCATAACAAACGAAGAATAAATAACCAACAAAGAGAATCCAAATGTATACGGTTCGTTTTTGTTTGGATTTTTTTTGCTGACCTCTGGAGGACTAAAAAGAAATTAAGTTATAGCAGAATTTGAAATTCTGATTTTTACCTCAAAGCGCTAACAGCCCAAAATCCGAGAGTTAACAAAACAATAACAAGAAGAATTCCAAACCACACGTTATAGGTAAAAGGAGCCAGCATTATTGATGAAAGAGTGTTATCTGGAGCTCTGGTTACCAGATTTATAGACATTGTTAGTACTGAATCACTTAAATCGGCGTCTGGAGTAATATACGTGGTGACCATTGGGATCAAGATGATATCAGCTAGCTATAAAAATATACATTAAGAATGTACAATTTAATAAAAACGTACATTCAACTTGATCATAGAATTCAACACATCGTAATCAGCAATGCTTCCATTTGAAACATTGCTCGGGAAAACATAAACATATTTAAATTTTGTTATATTTATTAGTTCCCCAAGTATTGAAGGTGAATATCCATAATATACACCGGTAGGCTTTTGCATGAAATATCCTTTAGACTAATTGCAAGTATTAGATATTAAAATAACCCAAGAAAACTAACCAACATGACACCGACCCTGACCGTCACCGCTGAATTATTTAAACTAAAAATATATTGATCCGCGTTAAACAAACTCAAATTGTTGGTATAAGTTAAAACCTAAATAGAAAATATTTAGAAAAATAATTAAAAGTAAAATATCAGTTAAATATTTCAATCTTTTCAACAATGATCTGTTTTCATTTACAATTTTCTTTATCTTTATTGTTATATTATCGATCAATATTTTAGGTGGAACTGTTTTCAAGTCTGCCGAAAATTTGTATTAAATAAAAATATTGATGTATAGTCTGAATAGAAATGATGATAAAGGAAATTAACAATTAATTGCACTGAGGTAAATTTTTCTTATGGTATTTAATAAGAAATCGAATTTTTATTTTATATAAAAAAGAAAATAATTTGAGATTTTTCATGACCATTCGTAAAATAAATAAATTATAAAAGGATGTTACAGATTTGTAAAAATTTCAAACAAAATTATTTTTGGTATCTGATGAAATTAGTAAAATTATGTTAAAGAAAAAATGAAATTAATATTTCTCCTTAAAATTTCAATATAATTCAGTTTTTAATAACCGCCATTTTGTTACCGAAAATTCTGAGTTTAAGTGTTTTTTTATTTATGTTTATAGATTGTTTCATAAAAGGATTTTAATGATGATGATTAGTGGTATACATTACCTATATTTCAGATTGAATAAATTGACATATTTTTACTATAAAATTTGTATTTCTATTTGAATTTAGGATTTCATATAAAATCTTTTAAAAAATGTAATTTTTATTACTTAACATTTACTTACACAAGGGAACCTTTCAAATTTTTCACTATCTTTCATTTCTATTGGTTAATATTCTTATTGGCTAGATGATATTTGATAAAGGTTGTGTCAAAAATTTGTGCATATTTTCAAATATTCCATATTTAGTTCTATGAAAATAAAGAGACATGATTTTTGACATTATCTTAATAATTTATTTTTTTATATTAGAAATAATTGTTTTAATTAATTATTTCTGTATATTTTAAATTCAGAAAAAATAATAATTTGATTGTCTAAATGTGTATTTTCTAAAAGATGTTTATTATAACCTATTATTGCAATATTTATAATTTTGTTAGATAACAATAAAATATTTTATATTAGTTCACAAACTTGATTGGTAAAATTGTTGGCTTGAATGACTTTGAAAATTGTTGCGTTGAATTGGTTGGTCACTTTGTCGAAATTGGAAAATGGTGATAATTGCCCAATTGTCAAATTTGCGCTTGCTAACTGAGCCGATTTATTGCTTGGTTTTGACGTCAACCCAAATATACTACTGTTAATTAATAGGACGTAATCATTGACGACCATATTCGGATATGGAGTGGACCCAGACTGGTTAAAGAATGTTAAACTGTATCCAAAGAATACTGCACCCACGTTGACATAAGGTGAAAACAAATTTTTTGAATTTACTACATTTAAGCTCTAAAAAATGAAACTTGGTTTTATATTGAATTACACAGTTAAATATTTTTAACAATATTTACTCATAAAATGTTTTTAGACGGAAGAAGGGGGATGTTGTACAGATATTTATAAATCTATATTATTTAACTATACAGGAATACCTCGAACAGTACGGTTAATCGGTTCTGGAATTTAGCCGTACTATTTGAAACCGGACTATTCGAGGCATTCTGGCGCTAATAAATTTACGGCTTAGTACCCCTATTAAGAAATTTAAAAATCGTGATTATAATCTAGTAACAAAAAATATTTTGTTATGTATTTTTAGTTTTCTGATATTCAAGAGCAAAACAAGCATATTTAACACAGTTGTACATTTAAATATATATTTATTGAAATTGATTCAATTTTTTATTAAAACTACAAACCAGAAATTAAACGTAACAAAACAAATTATTAAACACGTGCCGTATGATTTTATAATAACGAATAAATTCTAAAAAATTAATTTAAAAAAACTTTAAATTTCGAAAATTTTATTTAATCATTTTAAAATCAATCATATTTTGAAAATTTCAAAACCGTACTATAGAGAAACCGTACTGATCGAAACCGTACTATGCGAGGTATTCCTGTATTAAAATTCATTAACCTTAAATCACAAAAATATGGACGACCGATATAAAATAAGTTCATATACTATAGAAAAGGAAAAAAATAATTTTGGTGGGAAAATGAAATACAAACATAAAAAACTACACACCGATTTTATAATTAAATACTTACAAAAAAACAAAATTTATATTTACAATCATTTATTTCGGGTGTCTTTAATTTGATAATTTTTCGAGCGCTTTATCACATTCCCTCTTTCTATGAGTATGGGAGGAGTAATGGAAAGAAATGTAAAATATAATTTATTTAATAAAATTTCAATTTAAAGCCATTTTTGATAAGTTGAATATGATAATAGATTACCGAAAAGTATTGAAAATGTAAAAGGGCATTAAAAAATGTAAGTTATAAATAAAATTATTAAATTAAAAATAAAATTTTTGTAGGTATTCCGAAATTGATTAAAACCAAATTGATTGAAGTCACGGAACCGGATAAAATTACTGCAATCACATAAAATATATTCTTCCCAAAATCATAACTTAAGATTGATTTGAAAAATATATATATATAAATAAAAAATTAATAAATATCTTTGGAAATAAAAATTTCATTTTATGGAAAATGTTATTATCATAAAAAAGTCTTTAAAAAAAATTTTTAAAAATTTAAATTTAATGAAAAATATAAATTTTGAATTACCACCGGGTCCTTAATATCTGTCTTTGAGGCACATAATATTTCACCCTTGGTGTATTTATCCACATATCGAGAATTTACTTTATATGAAAGTCTTTAAAATTTGTATTTTTTATCCAACATAACCACGTATTTGGCCAATGTAAACTTTATAAGCATTTGGATAGTGACACACACACACACACACATATATATATATATATATATATATATATATATATATATATATATATATATATATATATATATAATGCCATACCGTGAAATGTATATTTGAAAAGAAAATTAATTGGCAACTTACAGAGTCTATAAATATCCAGACCTTTCCCGGCGTAAGTTGTCCCTTAACAATGGCCTAAATCATTGAAATTTATTAGTTTCCATCGTCAATTTCACTTACTTCTGCCAACAAACTTTGGATTAAACCTGTTTCACTTAGGGGAATTGCAACGACATAATAGTTTTGCGCATTATAATCAAGAGTCTTCACAAAAAGCTGGCTCATAACTGTTGTATTAGAGATCGCAATTAAGGTTTGAGTAAAATTATTAAACAAAACTAGATTTTTGAATTGAGCTAAATATTACAATAAATCTTTATATTATATAAAAAACCAAATCAACGACACGATTCGGCTCATAATCCAAAAATACAACTGAAGAAGCATTTAAGAAAGTTAGTAAAGCTTTGGTACACTCCAATGTTTTTTTGAAGAATTGAGGGAGAATAAAACACATTTGATGGTAATGGGATGTCACTTCCTACCTCAGGGATCACTAAGTAAGGTATATTGTTCTGATTTGTCCACATTACCCATTGCCTTTTGTAGGTTGCCAATATATAATCGTAGTTTGCTGAATTGGTCGCTAAATTAGAAAATTCAAAATAACCGTGAATGTGAATCGTAAATAATTTCTATTAAAAAATAAAATTCCAAAAGCGATATATTAAAATTTATTTAAATTTTTATATCAATTTT
>CAUHTR010001255.1:40908-84195 GCA_959609185.1 Schmidtea polychroa
TTTAATAATAAGGTTTAATTAAGCCAATTATGTTAAATTATACTAGTAATAATATTATTTAATAAGTATTTATTCATAACAAGTATATAATATTTACTACATGCGTATCAACAGAATATATATCAAACATGTCTCTTTAATTACTATTTAATTTTTAAAAGTATTATTTCAAAAATAAATTTGTTTAAATAATCATTTTAATTATTTCAGTTTGTGATTTCTTATATAGAAAGTAAATTTATTGAAATAATAATTCTCTATGTATGCATGTGAATGAGTGATTATAGAATAACATAATTACAATAACGCAAATGCAAATTTTATTATAACTTTTAATTTTGATAACTTTTCATGCTATCTTAAAATCGACTTTCCTCTATCGAATGATGCACAATTCGTCCAATTTGGACCATTGATTCTTTTTATTCCTTATATTACTCATTTTTGCTTTAATAAATTTTAATAAATATGAATTAAACCACATTTTAAATCTTTTTTTGAACATATAAATCTATTGAGAATTATGTATTTGGATTGATAACATGATTCCGTCATTTTTAACGGGTTATAGCTGGTATTTATTATAATACACAATTAAATTCTGCCGTTTTCTAAAATTATATAAATTCTTAAAATTTTTAATTACAACATCTTTTTTTCGTCTAGGACCATTTTCGGGTATCTGATTGGTTTTCTTTTGACTTGGTCTGAATATTTCACGCACTTCTTTTTTTCTAATTTTCTAAGCTTAGTTTCTTGTTTTTTTGTTTCTGCACTGATAATCAAAGTACCAATAAAATTTTCCATTTTCTTTCTTGAGCTTATAAATCGTTTTACCTTGCTTGAATTTTTTCTGATAATTTTTTCCTCTAGATTGTCAAATGACATCATATCTATACAATGGCTCTAGTGATACCTTTCTTTTGGTTCTGGACATAGCTTTATCTTCTCTCTTAAATAAATTATTCTTGAGGTTTATTTTCGTGGTTTCAAAGTTTTCTTTCAAATTATTTATATATTCATTTTTACTAATTACATAGGAATTTTGTACTTTGACTTGATGTAACATAGTTTTGTTTCCCGAGAACTATTTCATGGATGAAATTTTTATATTTTTATTTCCTATTCTCTCAGTCCAATTTCACCCAACATAAAACTGCATACATGTTGAATATATTCTATCTATTATTAATATTCAGCGCATTTTCAAGTATATACTTTTATGTATTTTCTAATCTATTGACTTTTTTTATAATATTTTACTTTTATCTAAATCGTAGGACCTTTTATTTATTTGTCTAGAATATCCTTATTTCTTGTCTTTAGCTTCTTTTTTTAAGGTTATTTGATTATAAAACTGCATGGCGCAGCTGCCTTTTTATTATTGCTCTATCGTTTTCATTTAATCAGTCTGTTTGCAAAATAATTCTATTCTAGCGTTTTCTGCCAAAAACTCTAACAAATTTCGGACTTTCCCTCGTCTGTTATGACATAATAGTTAGAAGTCTGTTAAATGCTTCGTCTCATCATCGCCAATATAAATTATATTTTTACTAAAAGTTTAATTATTACTTGGAAAAAGTGATCTAACCCTGCTCATCACACCTTTAGCATTTATTATTATTATTATATTATTATTATTATTATTATTATTATTATTATTATTATTATTATTATTATTATTATTATTATTATTATTATTATTATTATTATTATTATTATTATTATTATTATTATTATTATTATTATTATTATTATTATTATTATTATTAATAAACTATTACTTACCGATTACATAGGTTATAGTTTGGCCATTATTAAATGGAAAAATGATAAATAAAAACATCTGAACAAGATATAAATCCATCTGAAAAATCCGGTAAAATAGAATAATAATAAAGAAATCAATAATGTGAAAAAGCACTGTGCTAATAAAAGCATATCAGATGTTACGCATCAATAAACACAAAACAGAAACACTTAAACATTGTATTAAAAAACAATTACAATAAATAAAAATTATTCAATGTCCATCTGATATTGAAAATATAACTTATAACGTTGTTTCTGGCAAGGTTCGACAGATTTGAGCAAATAGTTTATAGTCAATATGGTCAAGATCGACAAGTTTGCTGAAAAGGAAATAATATATTATTAAAAAAATGTATTTATATATAATCATTACTGCTGAATTGTATTACTTTTGCACCCGCCTTGAACATGGTCCATATCAGCGGCTTGGTGATTGACAAACGTCATTGAAGGTTTGGAAGAGTTTTCTAAATGTTGATCTGAAATATTTATATAATTTTAGGTTTAATAATAAAAAGATAAAAAGCAATATAACAGAAAATGTATAAAACAATTTTTTTTAATTTCTCCAAAATATTCATTTTCTACATAATTATTTGGCTGTTTTTTAACAATTTTTAATATAAAGAGCAAAACATTAAAATGCCATTTTCTTTACATTGCTGGCTTTTAGGCTTATATTGAAATTCTTGCGCTGTCAACAATGACTTTCTCTAATTTTCCCCTCTCCAAAAGGTCTGGCTATGCCGCTTTATATCATTTTCAGTAATTATGAGAGTACAGTGTAATCGAAAACATAAAGAAGAATCCAATAATTTCAAATTAGTTAATTAATTAATTAAAATTAGAAAACAAAACGCTGAGTTTTACAGGCCTTATTGCGTAATTATATTTAAATTCATATATTTAGTGATGTAACTGAAATTTGATAAATATTTTGTTTATATTAACTGATATTAACTTTATTTGATTTATTTGTTCTTGAAATATCTCTTGCAATAAAAAAATGCTTTTATTAATATCTAGCAAACAAATAATAATAATAATAATAATAATAATAATAATAATAATAATAATAATAATAATAATAATAATAATAATAATAATAATAATAATAATAATAATAATAATAATAATAATAATAATAGTAATAATAGTAATAATAATAATAATAATAATAATAATAATAATAAAAATAATAAATAACAAATGAAAGACCTGAAGATTTGGCAATTGATATTGTTGATGATTTTCTCAAATGCAATAAGACATTTGAAAATGAATTTTTCTTTTTTAGGTTTTTTTTTCTGATTTCGCTGATACTTTTTTCCAAATCTGATTTTATCTTTTCTTTCTGTAACAAATATGGAACATAAAATCTTTATTTTCAATTATCTGTATTAAATATCAAGAATAACCGAGGGAATGTAAAATTATAAATAACATGATATAGATAGATGAATAGAGACATATAATTTCTACTTTTGTCAGAATGGCCATCTATAAGGGTGTTTTACAAGCTTTGAAACATTTGAACCACTTTCATATTATATCGTTTTTCTGAAATCAACTCGACTTTTTACAAAATTCTCTTTTAATTCTTTACTTGTCAATTATTTATCTGTAGTTATCAAAAGGCGAATTTTTTTTCTAAATCTCAAAAATTCATGGTTATTGTTTTGATTATTAAAATTTATTTATTTATATTTGCCCCATAAAAAGCCCTTTCATTTTCGAACTTATTTGTTTTATTAAATCCGCACAAATTTCCAATTAAAATATGTTGAGTTAAATTTTAGATTAAATTAATTAATTTTCAAAACTCGAATAATTATTGTACTTAATTATTGTATAGAATTAATTTGAATGTTTTATATAAATTATTATTATTATTATTATTATTATTATTATTATTATTATTATTATTATTATTATTATTATTATTATTATTATTATTATAAAAAATTATTTATAAAAATATTATAAAATTATTATAAAAAATGTTTTCGACTATAAGTCCTTGTCAATCTCCTGAAATTTAGCAATCTTCTTCCCGAACATGCAATTCTATCTTTCTTTTATTTCCTTTTTCTTACTTCTCATTGGTTATAAATATAATATAATATAATGATATACTTTCTTTGAATTTTTAAAAATTTTATTTAAAATTAAAAATTAAAATTAAAATAAAATAAATATCATTTAAAATTTCAAATGACACCAACTAAAATTTTTTAATTTTAAAGCTTCCATAATTAGCCTCTAGAAGCCTAATAAAATATTTCAAAATATTTTTAAATATAAAATAAAGGCTCCAATAATTATTTATATACGCGATTTAAATATTTCAATAAATGTGTCAATTTTGATTTTTAAATTCTGATCTTTTGAGAGCATATTTCCTAAAGTTTTTCTATATTATTTTAATTATTACTTTTTTTAAATATATATTATTTTTAAATATATTATTATTATTATTATTATTATTATTATTATTATTATTATTATTATTATTATTATTATTATTATTATTATTATTATTATTATTATTATTATTATTATTATTATTATTATTATTATTATTATTATTATTATTATTATTATTATTATTATTATTATTATTATAAATTAAAAATGACCAATTTCATTTAAAACCAAGCCAATTTCTCGTTGGGTAAAATCTAGAAAATAACCCAATAAATATAAAAGCAAAAATTCTTATTTCTGATTAAAGAAAATATTTCTCACAAAAATATAATTAGCTTTCAAGCAAATTTTTATCATTCAGACGTCTTATAAAATATGGAATGCGGCCCTGGAAGTGCAAATGATTTTTTATTTGTCCATGACTTCTGTAAAAGAGAAGATTAATAATTGCAGTTCAGCTTAGAACATTTGCAACATTATTTGGGAATATAATTTTACATCAAAGGAAATTGAACTTCATAGCACACGAAAAATGATTTACAATTTGTGAAAAAGAATTGTGTGAAATTTAACATAAATATACTGCATCTTTTTGACATTAGTTGTAACTGTTTTTTAATATATTTTTAATTTCCATTTCTACCATTAACACGACTTTTTAAAACCTTTTTCATATTTTCATAAAGATAATTCACCAATAAAATCTGTGTCGAAACTGTTGGAATGATTAATTGTAATTACTCAAAAAATAACAATAACAACAAAATATTACATACAATTTTATTTAATTTTTTTTAGGTTTTTAATTATTTAAATTAAAAACTTACAAATGCGTTATAAAAAATAACAAATTTTTAATTTTGTTTTAATATTATTTCACCACGTTTTTGAACTGCAAACAGAGAATCAAAATGTATCACTCACAATCCCAAGAACTAGTTGCTCAGCGAGCAATGTCTGAAATGAATGTTTTACGAAAGAAAATATATTTCAACGATCGTAATTTATATCGAACTATCTGCTTCACTAAAGCGTCTTGCTGGGTCTGACATTCGACAAATTCACAACAGTCTGGACGCTCCGGATCAGTATTTCTCAGACTTTTCTCGCTCGCGGCACACCTGCCCAAAAATCAAATATTTTTACAAATTTTTTGATTTTCCAATGATATATAAAAAAGCTACTTTTTAGTCTATACTAATTCAATATGATAACGAGAGATTTTTATAATGTAATGAAGACAATTCTCTATAATTTTGATTCACAGAAGCGACTTTTTCATAGTAAACAGCTTGATATAGTTTTTGTAAATTTTTCTAGTTCTTTCAGGTTGGAAAGTATTATTATATATGTAATTATAATTATATAGTTATGAGTTCTTATATACTTTATATACAACAAAGACAATGGATGAATTCAAAGCCTTTTTAGTGTAAAATAATGTCAAAAAAGTGGTTTGCTTACAAAACATTATTGTGGACCACCGACCAGAGTTTCTCGGATCACCACTTTAAGAACCACTGGTCTATTTAATGGTGCTACTTGATTTTCATAGGTTCAAAGGTGATGTGTTAAAACCTTCAAAATGATTAAAAACCTTTCATAACCTTTTATGTCAAGTTCAATATGGATGGAGATACAACTTCGAATCAGATTTTGAATAAATGAAAATTTCATCGAATAAAGAATTTGCAAGCTGTATAAGAAAATAGATATGATATTCTCGGGAAGGAAACAACTCAACTGTGAATAGAATTTTGAAAATTAGTTTCAGTTACAAATATAAACCAACAAGTGTCTTATCAACAGCAAGTTCATTGACTAGAAAGAAAGACATTAATGAAGACAATTTGTGCTTTATATATAATATATATAAAATTATAGGAAATTGGGACCTATGTTGATTTCCTCAATCAGTTAAATTATAGCGAGGAAGATTTTCCAGTAAAACTTTGCAACATTCCCAAGTTCAAAGCACAAAATTCAGGACTAACAATCACAGAATTGAGTTACTAATACAGCAATGTCAGAATTAATGAGAAAGGAGATGAGGAGAAGATGGATACGGTTTTAAAACACCCTCATTTGGATATAATAGATATAAACAATATTTAACTGCAGTTACGTTTATAAATTTTTATTGTTGGTGGAAGGCAGAAAGTTTCATTATACTGATGTAATCAATTTGCAGATGTTAATGAATAAACATCTGTCAAATGTTTTCCTGTATGAATTTAGTGCAAAACATTATGTCGTAAAAATATGTTTGATACCACTTGTTCATGATATCATAAAATACAGATATTGGTCCATTAATATGTACTGATTGATCGAAAGCAAAAAAATCAACTTTGTAAAATGTACGCAAAATTCGAGTCTGTCTTACTGGTGATGAAAGATATATATACCAATAGTGATGGGGCTGTTATTGATAAATAAATTTTGCAGGAGTAAAGAAATAGAGTTATTTCATTGCTCCTTATTTTATATGTTTGGTATATTTTAGTTGGTCGGTGATTATAAGCTGTCAATTACTTATCTTAATCCGAGAGTGTGATTTAATAACGACAATGAAAAATCGCAGCAACGTAAAAATTTATTGATTATCACAATTGATTACAACGAATTCAACGATACTAATTTTCAACACACCTCAACTGTTTCATGCTCATTACAACCCTCATTACAAGAATAGCACAACAATAAGAATACTTTAAGAACACGACCGCTTGACTACTGCGAAATTCGGCGATTCGCAAAATTGATCCGGTTGCTTAAAACTTGATATGAGTTTCTCAACTATCTCTGATTTTTTAATTCAACACGCAAGTTTTTTCCAACTGTTTTCTGATTCTCAACACTTTATTTACTCTAATCCTAAATTCGAATTTCCTACAAATTTCTTTCTAGAAAATTTTCTCTCCTCGTCGCAAATGTTTCTCTCGTCCCAAATATTTCTCATCTCTGCTATTTTGTTATCATTGTTTATACCTTTCCATCTGAAGGCACTTATTGATAATTCATTCCTTTTCCCACCATTTCCATTGTCATACCATATTCTCTGATAGCTGCCGCGATATATCAGATATATATATATATATATATATATATATATATATATATATATATATATATATATATATATATATATATATATATATATATATATATATGTGTGTGTAACGGTGTAATTTATTTTTACGGATGTCTAACATTTGAATTATATAAACATTACAAGCTTTGTGATACCCAATGGCTCTCATCAGTACTATGCACCATTACAAGTTTAAAATGCTAAAGGTTTACGGATGCTCTTGTAAACAGTTTCTGTGTATAGACGATGTCTTCAAAGATGAATATAATTTTTCATACGTCATGTTTACAAATTTACAGATATCTATTCTGTGATTTAGCTAATTTGCAAGTGATGCGATTTCCAGTGTACCAGGGAAAGTATGCGAAGAGAATTTTTAGCGTCTCCTGCATAGTACTGATGAGAGCCAATAGCTAGAAACTAGACTACTATTGGGATTTGCACTGGGTATTACAAAGCTTCTAATATATTTGAGTAGGCCATCGAGATAACAAATTAATCTAAATTTTTGTTTTGCTTTCTGTTTTGCTTCTTTTGCACTTGCACTTGTTAATTAAGAATGACCTTGTTTTATTTAATTGTCTGTTTTTATTGATTTTCTTCTGTTCCTTTGTCATTTTTCAATATATTTCTTCCACTCCTATTTTACACCTTTAATCATTATTTTTATTTTATAATTTAGGTATCCTCGACATATTTATAATTTCCTAATCAAGGTGAACTAAATTGAACAACGCATTCCATTACCTTATTATTATAATAACATCAACAAGTCGACGATAATAAAGGAAGCATATGTATCAAAATTAGAAGATAAAAACAATGAACAGTAAATCAACCCCTTTTAGTAGAAAACTTTCAGTAGAAATATGGAGACGAGTATCAGATAGCAATCGATGACTTTCTCTCTGTTTTGTATGTGAATACTTAAGAATATTCAATAAAGTGTTGATAAAATGGTAAAATTGTTGATGAAGACCAGGCCGTAACAAGGGTGGTGCGAGCATCGCAGTTGCACAAGGTACACCTCTGAAAGAGGCGTAGAATTGGGATGTGACATTTTTTTAATGTTACAAAAAAATATAAATAAAAAAAAATTATCAAAAGACATACACAAATAAAAACGACACACTAGCTAGCCTATCTTTAACATTACTGGTTGGACTGGTCCATTAGCGTGCCTTCGTGTGTGTGTATTTTGTCAAATGTTTTTAATTACCAACATAATTTTAAGAGCATTACTAACTATTATAATAGCTGGAGATGAATACATAGTTAACAATGTTAACATGAACATTATAATTATTGTAAAAGGCTGTTTTGAATTCAGATGTTGGGGGCGACAGATAATGAACCTCACAGGGCGCAATAATGCCTTTTATACGGCCCTATTGAAGAGAATACATATTCAAAGTCATTTTTATTAATGAAGAGAAGAGACTGTTGATAAATTTATTAAAAATCTTAGAACTGCATAATTTGATATAAAAATAAATAATATTACTTCTGCTAATTTCTTCATTAGTAATTCTTTTAATATTGTTTCTGTGTGGACACTTTGAGTTTTGGAGCAATTATTTGAATACTTGCTGCCTTTATTAACTGTAGCTTGTTTGCGTTTGGAAACGCCTTTTGGGTCATTTTTTATTTGAATTAACTGAATATTCATAATTAATTATTAGAATTTATAATTTCAATACTTTAGGCAGGAACACCAAAGATAAAGTTATTGTCGTACAAAGAATGATGAAAGATGCAATAATTATAAAGTTAAAATCTATGCTGTCTTGGATGACGGCGTTCACGGTGGCCCCACTGGCGCACATTATGACCACCATATACACTGATAAGCCAATATGCTTGCTATCGTTCAGTGCCGGAATATTTACTTGCCTTGTTTCCCAAACCAAAAAGCATCCCATAGCCTTTTATTAATAAAAAAATAATTATATATTAATTATTAATTAAATGTATTTAAAAATTATTGGTAATAAGTTCGGTTTACATATTTTTGTTAGAATAAATATTGGAATAATTTAATTAAATAATTTACATGGATATTTGCTACAATCTTGCACATATTTACTCAAAATGGACAGGTTCCTGGCCAAATAAAAACAAAACTGTTTTATTTTATTCTAAAAAGGAACCATCCAATTTTTAGTATCGGTTTCATTTTCAAGTTGAAAATGTTCTACCGAAGAAAATCTATTGGATATTTAAATAGTCTTTTATTATAAGAACATTTTTTTCAAATTTCATCACTGATTTCTTTTCCATTATATTTATTAAAAAGCTTTATAATAAATCAATAAATATATATCGATGTTTTTGATATTCACGAAATTTTGACACTGCGTTTTAACCTTGATGGTTCGAGTCAGACTTCTTATAATATGGATTAATATGCCTATCCCAAAATTTGGAAAGTATTGAGTGATTAATCCTGACGTTAATTCGCGCCTGTGCGCGCGTTGGTTTTGAAAGAGGATTTATTTTTATGTGTGAGCACACAGACGTGACTAATGTGATTTTTTTGATTTTAAATCGTGTTTTGAAGAATTTTGAATTTGATTTTGAATTTCGGAATTTATGATGTGGTTTTGATTTTTTGGATTTTGAGTTGTTTAAAAAGGTGATTTTTTTGAATTATATTTTTTTGCAAATAAAAGTTTTTTTGGACATTTATGATATTTGAATTGCTTGAAGTTGTTTTAAAAAGGAATCTCTGAACGGAATTTGGAATATGAATATTTATTTATAAATATTTTTGACGATTGGAAAAGATCAAAGACTGTTGAACATAGCGATTTTGTTATTTGCTAACCTTTGTTCTTTGAAGAGATTTATATGACAACCGAAACTAATGATACTTCCAAAATTTTTTATGATATTTCTTGTAAGAATGGATCTAATGGAGGTAAAGTAGAGTAAAGTGTGGACCCGGGAACAAAGAACTATTACGTAATCGATGATGTCACGAATAAAATTACGTCAGGGAGGGGTAATTTTTTTTAAAATTATTTTAAAAATACGTACCAATGGTAGGTTATCTAATAGAGACATTATGTAACAACACAAAATACATAATAAAGACATCTAATGAAACAAATACATATGATATAACACATGTATATGACACAATAAGGCCATATTGTGTAATTAAAACATATGACTTATCGATTTAAACAAATACATATTAAAAACATATAACGTAACAGAGACAATTCAAGAAACGGAGACATATTACATAACAAAGACATATGATGTAACAAAGCCATTTCAAGAAACAAAGACACATGACTCATCATACTTTTTAATTATTAAATATATTACGTGGCGGTATTTTAAAATTTAAATATATTTAAAAACACATTTTGACGCTAAAGTTGACTTAATTAACAAAGACATAATAAAATTATTGCACATAATTTGCATTATATATATATATATATATAATTTTTAAATACAAGTTCAAAGTATTATTACGCGTGCGGAGAATATTTTTATTATTATTATTATTATTATAAAAATACAAGTAAAAAATTGATCACAAAGGTACTGCTAAAAATATTCAAGGCAATAAAATCAATACATTTATTAAATAATTTAACTACATCATCGAAAATAATCATGTCCAAAATAATCATCATCTGCTGGATCAAGGAAATCATCTGGATCATCTGCCGAGACATCTTCCGTTGAATCTATAAATATATCGGTGTCACCGCCCCTATAATGGCCATATGCCAAACTTTGATTTTTATCCACCCAATTTCGCTTATCATCTCTACATGTCAAGGCTCTTTTATTATTTACAATACTAAAAAGTTGGTGATTCTTCGATGTAATTCTAAACTGAGGGACTGTGTATATTTTATGTTTAAATAACAATCTAGATACGACTGATGTGTTAGTCCAGTATCTTTCATACTAATCCCCTTAGCCTTCATACCTTCCTCATCACTCATTAAACTGTAACATTCAGGTCTCAAGAACACCCAATCTTTATATAATAGTCCTTTATTCTCGTCTTTGAATTTACCAATGACAGAATCAATGTTCCTACTATATAAAGGATAATTTGGGTCATAATTTAAAGTGTCTAATAATTGATCTCTAATCATCGCAAGGTAAAAGAATGTCAAGACAACAATGTTTAATTTCCAAGAAGGAATCTGTGTCCCCAGCAACGATATTAATTTCGCAGTTGAATTTCGTGGCAACTCTTCTAATAATCATGTGTAATATTATACTTTAAATATACACTCAAACTAAAATTTATTAACACATTCACATTCATCTTCTCCACATTTCATAACATTTTCAACAACATGATCTATACAATCGTTACATACACGCGGTTCAGTATCCGTAAATTCCTCCATAGGTTCATCAATTTTTTGAATATTTTCTTCATCAATTTGTTCAGTTTCATCAGTTTCATCAAATCCTGAATCTTCACTCTCTGCTACCCAGTCTATATTTAATGCATTTGAAATAGATAATATATCCTCCATTTTTAAACCAGATATTTCTGCTAATTTTTCCAATAAAAAGTTTATTACAAATTCTAAATATTAAATAATTCGATAATTAACTAATCATGTTAACCTTTTTCTGTAGTCATTATTAACATTTTAAAACTATAATGTATATTTGTTTATAGAATATCTTTGTTAAAGTTTTGCTTTTTTATGAAGAAAAAATTTACAAAATCGGATAAAATTTATAAAAATAAGAAGAATATTAAAAAAGTTAAAAATTTCAACCCTGAAAATGTAAACAATAAAAAATATTTTATTATTAAAAATAATTTAAAAAACATTAAAATTAAAACTGACGAAAATCAAACCTGAAATTTTAAAATTTCTATTGAAGAAGATCCAAAAATCCAAAAAATAAAGATGGAAAAAAATTTAAGAAAATTTAAGAATTCAATATTTATTAAAAAATTTTAAATCAAAATATTTATTTAAATATTAAAAATGAAAATTTTATTATTTGAACAGAAAGAAAAGTTTTAAAATTTAAAAAAAAAGTTAAAAGTAATAAAAATAATTTATTAAATAATTTAATTTTAGAAAATTATGATAAAAATGAAGAAAAATTTGAAAGTTTAAATAACAAAATAGATAATTTGTTTAAATATATCCAATTTAAAGCAGAAATACAGATCCAGAAAGACTTGTTCCTTAGCGGAACTCGGCGGAATTCGGTGAGCTTTGCCTGACTCGCTCAATCACAAGAGAGCTTATTTCAATACAATAACACCAAAGTATATAAGGCTGACAAAAATAAAGAAACAGCTGATGCTCCATCTTACCATTTTATGTATGTTGTTATATAATTATAAAACATAAATTATAAAAGATAAGTCAATTTTTGATAATATTGGGTCAGTCACTCGATTCCACTATCCAAGTCTTCTAATTACTAATGCTGATTTTGTTGTCTTGCAGCTATTTATCTTTATAATTTTGGATCCAATGTCTTTATATTTTGAAAAATTGTCGTTCATTGCGTCTTCAAAGTTGTCGCTGTCTTTATATGGAACTTTCAAATCAAGAAAATGGAACAAGTTATTCATTTGTATTTTAATCAACAGATCAGGTCTAAGCGGTTTTTTCTATTCCCACCGGATGCATTTCTATCTGAACCTTTTATTTCTGGTTTCAATAACTTTATCAATAACGCCTCATTAATTACACGTTCACAATAATTATTGAAATTTTTTAATAAAAATTTCAAATCAGACATGCCTATTTTACTCTTACAGCCATTATTGTGCTTACTAATATTGGTCACTGCTTTCGGTCTGTAATGCTCTCGATCTGTAATGCTCTCGATCTCGAATACAAAGATGACGGGGAGTCTTTCCAATGTATGTGGCATTACACTCATTCCGTGTAAACTGATAAACGAGATCAGAAAACAATCTAATTGGAGTTTTAGACATATTAAGAAACATATTCTCTACTTTCCAAGAATTTGATACTATCCTATAGTTTAAATTCTCCAACTGCTTCCTTATCTTCGCTTTATAATCTTTAAAACCGCCTGAGAACGGTAATACCAACAAAAATTCAATTTCAACATCCTTACGCACTTTTTTTAATATATTTAACTCATCAGACTCACACACCTCACAAATATCAAACCAAAATCTTCTCAAAGATGGATCCTTAGGATTTTTAATAAATTTGTCAACAGTCGTTTTTACCATAATTAATATGAAGGATTTTGAATAACTGTATCTTCATTAATTCAACCAATTTTTCAACATTTTTTACTGAATTTACAAAAGTAGAAGACAAAGACCATGAACGATAAATCAACCCCTTCCACATATTTCTTTTATACTTGAATTCACAAAAAACTTTCGGATGAAGTATAAAGACCAGTATCAGTTGGTTTTCTATAAATCTCTGTCTCATAGTGTTTCTCTTTGCATTGTATTAACATGTCGAAGAAGGCAAGTGATGATTTTTTCTCCGTTTCACATGTGAATACAATGTTTTTATGTAGACTATTCATTTAATGCAAAAACGGCTCAACGTGATTCTCAAATATAAGAAAGATATCATTCACATACCTTTTATAAACAGTGGGTTTCATAAATTGAAAAAATATAATTTTCTTTTCTAAATAATCAAAAAAACGTGGCAATGATTTAATAATACAGAAACGCCAACTCAATAAATTCAACATAAACGCGATATATTTCAATTGTACAACAATCTTCGTCAGGCCGCAATCTGGATAATCAATAATAAAACATAAAATATGCAATATCTAAACAAATTAACTAATAATAATCATCTCCAAACTGTATCAAAAATTTTTTAATTGTAACTCAGAACAATTGATACACCATTTGATACAATATTGAAAACGAAAATCACCAATCAACCTGATCAAAACCGCTTCTATTCCAACTAATTCATCATCCAAAATCCGCTTCTTTTTCTTCTGTGCTTACAAAGTTCTACGCAACGTTTTCCGATGGATTGAAGTAATATCTTCCGTTAAAAGATAATTACTCAGTTTCATTTTAAAAATGAAAGAGGGAATCATACCATTCTCTAGACAAGTTTCTAAAAAACTAATGTCCAGTTCCATTTTTCTAATTGAAATAAATTTCTTCAGCAATTTTTTGAACACTGGAACCGCAGAGGCATAATTATTAAATAAATAATCAAAAAAACGTGGCAATGATTTAATAATACAGAAACGCCAACTCAATAAATTCAACATAAACGCGATATATTTCAATTGTACAACAATCTTCGTCAGGCCGCAATCTGGATAATCAATAATAAGACATAAAATATGCAATATCTAAACAAATTAACCAATAATAATCATCTCCAAATTGTGGCCATCATTGGTGCTAAAGGAGAACCCACAGCTACTCCATTATTTGTTGATACCATTCATTATTGAAAAGAAAGTTGATTTTTGAAGTAGCAAATACAAGAAGTTCACGAAATGCTCTTCCATCCAAAATATGATGATCAGAGATGTTTTCATTCCATAACAAACAACATAATTCAATTGTTTCAACCAATGGTACATCAGTAAACAGACTACAAACTTCAAACCAAACCATAATTTCATCCACACTTTGTTTATCAAATTGTGCAATGCAGGAAATTAATTCAAAACTATCTTTACATTCAAACTCTGATCATATTAATGGTTTTAATAATCCATCCAAATTTTTGCCTATTTTATACTGGGGAGTGCCAATCATAGATAAAACAAAGTCATTGAGATTGGACCTGTTTAACTTTTTATTTAATTGGAGTCTTACTTGACATCTTCCTCTCGCATTCATAATGTGTTATAACATTATTATACATATCTTTCAACAAATTTAGAGTTCTACAATTCATTCCCATTCTTTGCAACACTAACCAAATCATTTGATGGGGTAGGCTTCCAAAAGCATCAGCAATATCTAACCACATTATATGCAATTTTCTCTGCGTTCTTACTGAGCCTTTAATTGTAATACCTTTTTCTGTACAACCATCAGGTGCTCCAACTGCTTTCTGGTTAGTACTCATTAAGGTCTCATAATGTAGCAAATATTCTATAAGCAGTGTTCATTATAGCCAATGGTCACCAAGATGTTTTATGGCTTTTATCTTGTTTTCTTGGATTTAAAATTATATGGTCCTAAACACCTTCCAATTACTTGGACATTTTTTATTTCTTAATTGTTACATAACGATAAATAAAATGGAAATTTTGGTCACTTTTTTTACAAATTCCTTAGGTAATCTTGTCTTTGTCAGTTGCAGGCTTCTCCAATTTACTCACAATGTAATTTATTTATTCATAGTTTGTCTTCATAAAGCATTGTGAACAGGCAGTCGGTACTAGGAAAGACTGCAATAAATCGCTCATGTCAGGAGTAGCAATATTATATTTGATGTTCCATAAGTTTACCGATTCCCCTTCAGGACTTATATTTTTGGAGCTCTTTGGGCAGTTGATTCTTTCGATTTCTAAAAGTGTCGACTCACATTGAATATGAACTGAATGATGAGGTCATTAATAAATAATTTATACTTTTTTATATCAGTATCAGATCTTTCTTTTCTCATATTTTCAACATATGGTATTGCAATTTCATCACTCGAGTTAAGGCATTTACAAAGTAGCATATAGAAATGGGACTTTTCGAAGATGAAGTGCATCTTGAATAGATTGACTCTGTCAAGACAAAAATTTCATTCCAATTAGGAAACATTCTAAATGGGAAGCCAGAAAGGAATAATTTATAATTCTACAACATGTGTATTTCCTATACAAGCACCAACATAAATTGTTGTCTTCTTCATACAATTTCTGGGTATAAATGCCTTTTTTAACATTTGCAAATGGCTAATTATTTACACAATATCTTTCATAAACAACCAATATGTTAATTAAAGGTGGCCTTCAGGTTATTTATTTTTTTTATATTTTTACATATAAATATAATTTTAATTTTTTCTTTAGTTTCATTATACAAATAATTTTTTTTTATTTTACTTTATTATTAGACAATTTTATATCCTATTAATTTTATTTATTTTAACAAATATTTTTATTTCTCAAATTATTTTTATTATTTCAGATAGTATCATATTTTTATATTTTATTATATTTTTATTTTAATTGAACTTTTAATTAAATCAAATTTATTTAATAAATTACATCTTAATTAAATTCTAAAATATATTTAATTATAATTAAATATATTCTGTACAACAATAAAAAAAATTTTCAATGTGAATGAATTACATATCAAAATTTTTTAATTTTAAAAGTAATTACGAGTTTGCTTTCGAAAAAAAGAAAAATATTCCAAATTTAGAAGAGTAATTGAAATATGGCTTCAAGGAATAATTTAATGGATAGATCAAAAGTTTAAACGTTATTTTTTGCATTAATTAGTAATGAGTTTGTTAAAAAATTATTATAATTGTAGAATAATTAATTTTATTTCTTTTATTCAGAGATTTTATTTTAAAAGAATTGAAAAAAATTTCCGAAGTCGTATAAAATTATTGAAACCATTTATGCGTCACGTCAAGGGCTTCATTTCTTTTGATAGAACAAGTCATGAAATTATTCACATCATATGTTAAATATCATTTTTAGTTTGCTTAAATATATTGTTTGAATAAAGATTTATATTTTTGGGCACATTTTCGAATAAATGATAGTGAAAAGCGTGTGACATTTAATTTATTTTTGTTTAGTCATAATTTGATTTGTTTTAGTTCATCAAAATTAGCATATTCATGCATTACATAAAGTTTAACTTAACAATAAAAAACAAAAGTAAAAAATTTCAGAAATAATAATAATATAATCAGCACAAGCTTTGTGATACCCAGTGCATATCCAATAGTAGACTAGTTTCAAGCTTTTGGCTGTCATCAATACTATGCAGGAGACATGAAGATTTCTATTCGTGCCAGGTAAGTATACAGGTCAGTACACACACACCAGAAAACAAGCGTTTCCATGATTGGGTGCACACAGGGAAAATGTACTAATCATTCCAAAACTATTCAGATAATTAAATTAACTCCATTTTATCACAAATGGTAAGTTCACCTACATTTGGTGTACACATCAATCTATATTATAGATGCTATTATTCCCTGCAAACAGATGTAAATCAACTCCATTTCATCACAAATGGTATTTCACCTACATTTGGTGTACACATCAACGAGCATTATAGAAACTTCTATTCAATATATTTAGGTCTAATAAATTATTCTCTGAATTTTTCCATATGAAATATAAAATTTATCGAGACTGTTAAAGAATATTTTGAAAATAATTGCGTAAATTTCAACAAGAATATTCACAGTTAAAGCTTTCGGAGAAAAAATTCACAAAAATTTCTGTTCTATCATGAGAGATATGAGAATACTTTTAGAAATGTATATCTGGGACATAATTAGATATTCCTATATAATTGGGGATTAATTAAGTCTACTCTGGTAGTGAAGCGGGATGTAATTAGGATTTGAATACTTTGATAGCATCGTTTTCTAGGCATATAGTGGATTTTCTGTTTTAGAGTTTTTGGTCGCTCCGATTCCGTTTCGTTGGGCCGGGAATAGTAAATGTAGGTTTTGTAAACGGTACGGTTGAGAGAAATATCTATTTCTGGTTAATATAAATTATGATGAACCGTTTAATTAAAAGAAAACAAATCTGTTCTTTTGTAAACATTCCTTATGTTAAAGCAATTTTGGTATTTGAATTCAATTAAACAAAATTATAATATTATCAGTAAAGTCATTTTTTCCGATCATCTGTGATCTGTTTTCTTTTTTGATATTTCATTTATTTTTGTTATTAAAAAAAAACAAAAATTAATATTCTATTGATAAAGGAACTTTTGGGAATTAATAGAAATGTAAAATATTGAGTTTAGAATTAAATTTAAATAATTCTTTTAAAAGAAAACATTTTGAAAAAGTTCACAAATTTTAAATTTCTAGTTTTTATTTTAAATTATATTTTGTTTTATTTTTATTTAATCTATATTACTATTAATTGATTATGAATTGATTATTAATTGATTATGAATTGATTATGAATTGGTTATGAATTGATCATTAATTGATTATTAATTAATTATGAATTAATTATGAATTGATTATGAATTGATTATGAATTAA
This sequence comes from Schmidtea polychroa, assembly GCA_959609185.1. Taxonomy (NCBI): domain Eukaryota; kingdom Metazoa; phylum Platyhelminthes; order Tricladida; family Dugesiidae; genus Schmidtea; species Schmidtea polychroa. The sequence goes on from CAUHTR010001255.1 coordinate 59,443, forward strand.
TTATGAATTGATTATGAATTGATTATGAATTGATTATTTAGTGATTATGAATTAATTATGAATTAATTATGAATTAATTATGAATTGATTATGAATTGATTATGAATCGATTATGAATTGACTATGAATTGACTATAAAAAGACACTGATTCACAGTCAATTATTTAATTAATATAATGCCAATTGAAAATGAAAATAAATCAGAGGGAGAAATCAAAAGAAGTTCTAATAAGACAATTAATTGACATTATGGAAAATTTGAATTTGAATATTTAATTAAATACTGCCTATAAAGATTTTGTAACAATAGTTTTAAATAAAATTTAATTTAAAATTAATTTACTAATTTATTATTTAATTAAATTCAATTGTACACCTTTTAGACGACTTATTATTTTTATTTCAATATCGCCGGAAAAAATATTATCCAATCAATTAATTAACAATTTGACAATTATTATCATTTTTGAAAATTATATTATGTTTAAAATTAAATAATTATTTTTATTTATAATCAAATTTTCTTTATTTTCTTTAACACATAATTTGCAGTGAAAAATATTTCACGTATGCGAAATGTTTGCTGCACGCTTAATGAAAAATTTAAAATTTTTACTTTCTCTGCTTGTTGCTTTTCATATTTAAATTTTATAGCAATTATTGTTAGTGCTTATGGGCTTCGTAACACTTAATTCCTTTCACTTAAGCAACCTTTCGTTTACAGATCCAGAATCATGCAAAATCATATGTTGGGACTGCTGAGGAACGCATAAATTCATATTTTTCGGAGGCGGTGGTAGAGGTATTGAACCTGGAGCAGACATCAAATGGTAAGGCCATAAGTACGCCACTATCAAGATGCGTACCTACTTCTCCAATGACAACTTTAGGTGTCGCCGGGATTTTTCATATCTTGGTTTTCATATCAGCGACAACTCTTTGTTTTCGTCGTGATTGTGTTCAACATCGCAACCATGTATAATTTCATTGCTCTTGGTAGCAATACGTGCACGGCATCTGGTTTTCTGGTAAAGTTTGCAACGAATTCATATTGCTTGTGTAGTAAAAACTACTTGTACCAAAAGTGATCTTGTCAGCCATAGGCTATTGGTTAATTATCGGTTCTAGCGTCTGTGTGCGCTTTTTACTTGTTTTTGTATTTGATTTGTGTGCGCACACAGACGCGGACAATGGTGAGTTTGCTATTCGTATGGATTTTTGGAATTATTATTTGGTTTAAAAATCTTGGATTTTGGACGTTTTGTTTTAAAAAGGATTTTGATCAGTGTTGTTTTTGAAAATTGATAAGCTGGAAAGGATTTGTTTTGAAAATAAATTTTTGTACATTGCTTTAATGGATACGATTAATACAGGTGATTACTATTATCTTAAATGCAACAGGGACGTTCACATATCTCAGGATGGTAAATGTGTGACGTGCAACGATGGATTTTTTGAAAGAATTATTCGTGATAACTCAATGGAAAATGATGATGATGCCTTGAATGTTTTTCATATTATTCGTCGTATTCATGGTGGAAGTACTACAAACGAAACTGATGGTTCCTTTTTTATTACTCCAAGAGATCCTGATAACGGAAATAGTGTTTCTGCCCAACTAATATCAAATTTATTTGGTGGATTGCTACCGCTGGATTAGATCCGATTCGTCAGATTACATAATTTCAGATCAAAGTTTCGACAATTTTGTAACGAGTATTATGAATCAATTTGAACAGAGTGGTCCTCCACCATTAAATGAGACAGATATTGAGAAATTACAAGTCAAGAAAATCACCGCAGCTAATGATACAGGTTCCATTTGTTTGTCAGATTATGAGGTGGCCGATGAAGTGTACGAGTTGCTCTGTCAGCATAGATACCCTGTTCAGTGTCGAGAAACGTGGATGATTATGATAATGACCAGGCTTCAAAGGATGATTAAATAGGCTATAATATTTGTTTATACTCTACAGTACTGATATTACCAACAATATTAATATTATTATTCAATTAATATCATTCCAAATGAGTTAGCCAAGAAACTCTCTGACTTATATAGTTTTATTAATTTGAGCCAATCCGATCTGCGCTAGTTCTCCAAAGATCAAAATTAATTCATTTGAGCGGGATTGGTAACACTTAATCCCGCGATCATACTATTGTATAGGCTTATTATTTATTTAAGCGATATTAAGTATCAGGGGATTATCTGTCGCTGGATTTAATGTCTGTACACTGTGGTTATGAATATTTGCTTTTTATAATATTGAATACAGCATACTCGCGCAGGGTAGTAGGTTAAGACGGTAGATTTAGAAACAATAGCGTTTTAAATAGATTTTTCAGTGATTAAACTTTAATAAAATATTAAGAAGAAAGAAAAACTCAAATTATTTCACGATTTTTTATTAATCAAAAAACTATGAAAATGTTTTGTAAAATTTCTTCTGTAAAATATATTTTTGTTAAAAAGGGAAGTTTGAGTAAGCTGCTATTAAAAGTCGGAAATTTATTGGAGAGTTGATAAAATAATCTGCAAAACGATGTCAGACAAATCCGATAAAAGCGGAATTACGATAGAAAACAAAATCCTTTAAATTCTATTAGAAAAATTGAGAAAATAAACAAATTTTCTTTTATGAAATTTCTATTATTTTAATCGATATAATGTAAAATAAATAATAATTGACTTTTTTGCATTTTATGGAATTTATTCGATGTTTATTTTAAATATTTAGGCAAGGTGACTTTCAAAGACAAGGTCTTTCAAATGGCACTGAAAAATTATCAAAGTATAAAAGACAGTGCGGAAAATATGTGTTAAATAAGTAAAAAATATTCAATTTGTTTCCTTTTATATTACCTTTTACATGGTAATTGTTCCTTATCTTTTATTTTCTTTATCATTTTATAACTTGCATAAACTTATATTTTTTATATTTTTCAGTTTCTTTCTAATTTGGATTCGATAACTGAGATTTGACTCTTTATGTATATTTTCAATTAATTTTGAAAATAGTTCTTATAAATGAGTAAAAATGATTAAAAGACGTCAATTTCATAAAAAAAATAAATATATTTTGTTTTAAAATTAATATTGATATGTTAAAACTTTAAAAAAATGTCAAAGTGATGTGAAAGATTTGAAAAAGTGACAAATTAAATTCACTTGAAAAAGGCAGTGCCGAAAATTCGTAAATATCAAAAACATCGATATATTTACTGAATGATAGTCTTCATGCTTTTTAACAAATAAAAAATATTAATTTTCAAATTGACAAATTTATGAAAAATCTTTATTGAAAATAGTTTGCTGAATTTATATGCATAAATTTGAATCACAGCGATTTGATAATATTGAAATGAAGTTTCTGAAAATTGATTTTTTTGAAGGCATTATTTTGTTGAGGTCCGTAAATTAAAATAAATTTAAATGAAATTTAGGTTGAAAATTTAAATAAAAGTAAGTGAAGAAAAAGACAAATAAAAGCGTGATCAGGCACAGAATTGATAGTAAAGGAAAGGGTGATTGAAGCAGAATTAGAAAATGCCAAAAGCAATTGCGAAAGGCAAGAATCCGGAAATCCGAGAAAAATCAATAAATTGTAAAATCATCGAAATCGAATTGGGAAAACGGGACAGGTATAGAGTAGCTAATGGTCAAAAAGATGATGATTAGGGATTTATCAGAAAATGGTTAGGAAGGGTCGAAAAGCATTCAAATGAATAAAAACAGAAAACATTAATTAATTAATTAATTAATTGGCTAATAGAAAACCCGACCTAATGGGAAACCCGAGCCAATGAAGAACCCGAGATATGAAGGAAACCCGAGCTGGGTAAACAAGAAGAAAAGTAAACAGAAGGAAGATTTGGGCCCATTAGCTTGACACAAAGATTAATTGGAAAAGAGCAAGGAGAAGATAGTGCGTGTAGAAAGGCCGGACGGGCCATTAATTATCTATGTTCGTTGGACCATTATGGGTGACAGCCGAAGCAGATACGTGGAAGCAAATGTCAAGTGAAAGCTTGGCTCGGCAATAACCATTTGTCATCCCAATTTCGAGGAGTATATAAGGAAAGGGAAAATCAGAGCAAATCGGCATTTTGCCTCAGCTAGGGTAAGAAGAATCGAGAATAGTCGAGAGGTAAAAACGAATTAAGGAGATTAGGGAAAAGAAGATATAGAATAGGAATACGAAAAGGTGAAAAAGAATCAAATCAAACAGAAAAAGAGGAAAACGTGGGTCGAGAGAATCTAAAGAAATAAAAGGTGAATATTATCTATTTACAAAACATCAACGTCGTGCTGAGAATCGGTCAAACGTAACTTTGATTATTGATTGTAAAGTGCTGAGAAAAGATTGTGAATTTTTATATTTCAATATACGTTGGGTCGTTATTGATTTGATTTAAAGGACACGAGGAGTCAGAGGTAACCGACTTTAATTAACCAAAAACCCAACAATTTATTGAAATAAATATTATTAAAAAATTTTTTTATGAGTTTAGAATTTACTGATTGCAATGGTATTACATCTGAAATATCTGTTTAAATTTTCTTTTACTATATTTATACACAGGCTTGTTTAAATCTAAATTTTAAACTTTTAACGTTTTACATTTAAAGAAATAATTACGTTATATAAAAACATTTAAAATGAATGAATACTAAATTTGTTACTTGAAAGGAATATTTTTATAATTTTTAAAAATAATTTTGACAATAGTTTTGTAAACATTTTTGTAAAATATACGAAACTAAAAAAAATTAAATTTATCAAAGTTTTCAATTTTATTAAATGCAATTTTTATATCATTTAATAAAAATACAATTAAATAGAGATAAAAATAGGTTTATATAAAGCAAGTTTTAGAAAAGACGCCTGAAACTGGAAAAATAGTAATTTCGAGACGAAATAAACGAAACATATAACAAATTAATTAATCTACGTTTCATTATTATTTGCAAATAATTCAGCATGTTTTTTCAGACCTCAGAAAAATAATATTTCTCTGATTATTCTCTTCATGAATAATAATAATAATAATAATATATTTTGTGTTGAGCTTTTTTGTCGTCTACGACTTGGGAATAAATGATTATATTTGTAACACTATTATTATTAATAAAGGAATTCTATTAGCGATTTAATAACAAATAAATCTACAATGAAACAAGAAATTCATTGACAATAATAATTGTAGAAATTTAATTTTAAAATTTTTATTTTAATTATAAAAATAGAAATAATAATAATAATAATAATAATAATCATAATAACACATTATATTACAAATATATTATAATAAATGATTTTGTAATTATAATAATTAAATAATAAAATTATTAATTTTAATTATAGTAATATTTAGATATAACTTTTATTTTTACAAAAATTAATAAAATTATTCAAGTTAAGTAATTTCAATCCAAAACTCTGGAGAATAAATGCTAAAAACTTGTATGTATCAATATTTTTTTTCAAAATTCATTAAAGCAGATTAAATTTTAAAATAGTTATACATAATTTTTAAATTAAAATTAATTAATAGTCAAAATATTATTATTATCGACTAATTTTTTAGTCCGCAGAGGTGATTATGATTTTTCATACGCCATGTTTACAAGTTTACAGATTTTTTTTCTGTGACCAAGCTATTTTTCAAGCGATGTGATTTCCAGTGTACCGGGGAAAGTATGCAATAGAGTTGAATCAACAATATTGTATACTTACCTGGCGCGAAGAGAAATCTTCGTGTCTCCCGCATAGTACTGATGAGAGCCAAAAGCTCGAAACTAGTCTACTATTGGGATTTGCACTGGGTATCACAAAGCTTGTACTGTTTATTTTATTCAAGTGAGACATCCGACAAAAATATTTTACACCATTACTTTGAAAGTCAAAAATGCTAAAGGTAATCGGATGCACTTGTAAACAGTTTCTGTGTATCGACTAATTTTTTAGTCCGCAGAGGTGATTATGATTTTTCATACGCCATGTTTACAAGTTTACAGATTTTTTTTTTCTGTGACCAAGCTATTTTTCAAGCGATGTGATTTCCAGTGTACCGGGGAAAGTATGCAATAGAGTTGAATCAACAATATTGTATACTTACCTGGCGCGAAGAGAAATCTTCGTGTCTCCCGCATAGTACTGATGAGAGCCAAAAGCTCGAAACTAGTCTACTATTGGGATTTGCACTGGGTATCACAAAGCTTGTACTGTTTATTTTATTCAAGTGAGACATCCGACAAAAATATTTTACACCATTACTTTGAAAGTCAAAAATGCTAAAGGTAATCGGATGCACTTGTAAACAGTTTCTGTGTATCGACTAATTTTTTAGTCCGCAGAGGTGATTATGATTTTTCATACGCCATGTTTACAAGTTTACAGATTTTTTTTTCTGTGACCAAGCTATTTTTCAAGCGATGTGATTTCCAGTGTACCGGGGAAAGTATGCAATAGAGTTGAATCAACAATATTGTATACTTACCTGGCGCGAAGAGAAATCTTCGTGTCTCCCGCATAGTACTGATGAGAGCCAAAAGCTCGAAACTAGTCTACTATTGGGATTTGCACTGGGTATCACAAAGCTTGTACTGTTTATTTTATTCAAGTGAGACATCCGACAAAAATATTTTACACCATTACTTTGAAAGTCAAAAATGCTAAAGGTAATCGGATGCACTTGTAAACAGTTTCTGTGTATCGACTAATTTTTTAGTCCGCAGAGGTGATTATGATTTTTCATACGCCATGTTTACAAGTTTACAGATTTTTTTTTCTGTGACCAAGCTATTTTTCAAGCGATGTGATTTCCAGTGTACCGGGGAAAGTATGCAATAGAGTTGAATCAACAATATTGTATACTTACCTGGCGCGAAGAGAAATCTTCGTGTCTCCCGCATAGTACTGATGAGAGCCAAAAGCTCGAAACTAGTCTACTATTGGGATTTGCACTGGGTATCACAAAGCTTGTACTGTTTATTTTATTCAAGTGAGACATCCGACAAAAATATTTTACACCATTACTTTGAAAGTCAAAAATGCTAAAGGTAATCGGATGCACTTGTAAACAGTTTCTGTGTATCGACTAATTTTTTAGTCCGCAGAGGTGATTATGATTTTTCATACGCCATGTTTACAAGTTTACAGATTTTTTTTTCTGTGACCAAGCTATTTTTCAAGCGATGTGATTTCCAGTGTACCGGGGAAAGTATGCAATAGAGTTGAATCAACAATATTGTATACTTACCTGGCGCGAAGAGAAATCTTCGTGTCTCCCGCATAGTACTGATGAGAGCCAAAAGCTCGAAACTAGTCTACTATTGGGATTTGCACTGGGTATCACAAAGCTTGTACTGTTTATTTTATTCAAGTGAGACATCCGACAAAAATATTTTACACCATTACTTTGAAAGTCAAAAATGCTAAAGGTAATCGGATGCACTTGTAAACAGTTTCTGTGTATCGACTAATTTTTTAGTCCGCAGAGGTGATTATGATTTTTCATACGCCATGTTTACAAGTTTACAGATTTTTTTCTGTGACCAAGCTATTTTTCAAGCGATGTGATTTCCAGTGTACCGGGGAAAGTATGCAATAGAGTTGAATCAACAATATTGTATACTTACCTGGCGCGAAGAGAAATCTTCGTGTCTCCCGCATAGTACTGATGAGAGCCAAAAGCTCGAAACTAGTCTACTATTGGGATTTGCACTGGGTATCACAAAGCTTGTACTGTTTATTTTATTCAAGTGAGACATCCGACAAAAATATTTTACACCATTACTTTGAAAGTCAAAAATGCTAAAGGTAATCGGATGCACTTGTAAACAGTTTCTGTGTATCGACTAATTTTTTAGTCCGCAGAGGTGATTATGATTTTTCATACGCCATGTTTACAAGTTTACAGATTTTTTTCTGTGACCAAGCTATTTTTCAAGCGATGTGATTTCCAGTGTACCGGGGAAAGTATGCAATAGAGTTGAATCAACAATATTGTATACTTACCTGGCGCGAAGAGAAATCTTCGTGTCTCCCGCATAGTACTGATGAGAGCCAAAAGCTCGAAACTAGTCTACTATTGGGATTTGCACTGGGTATCACAAAGCTTGTACTGTTTATTTTATTCAAGTGAGACATCCGACAAAAATATTTTACACCATTACTTTGAAAGTCAAAAATGCTAAAGGTAATCGGATGCACTTGTAAACAGTTTCTGTGTATCGACTAATTTTTTAGTCCGCAGAGGTGATTATGATTTTTCATACGCCATGTTTACAAGTTTACAGATTTTTTTTTCTGTGACCAAGCTATTTTTCAAGCGATGTGATTTCCAGTGTACCGGGGAAAGTATGCAATAGAGTTGAATCAACAATATTGTATACTTACCTGGCGCGAAGAGAAATCTTCGTGTCTCCCGCATAGTACTGATGAGAGCCAAAAGCTCGAAACTAGTCTACTATTGGGATTTGCACTGGGTATCACAAAGCTTGTACTGTTTATTTTATTCAAGTGAGACATCCGACAAAAATATTTTACACCATTACTTTGAAAGTCAAAAATGCTAAAGGTAATCGGATGCACTTGTAAACAGTTTCTGTGTATCGACTAATTTTTAGTCCGCAGAGGTGATTATGATTTTTCATACGCCATGTTTACAAGTTTACAGATTTTTTTTTCTGTGACCAAGCTATTTTTCAAGCGATGTGATTTCCAGTGTACCGGGGAAAGTATGCAATAGAGTTGAATCAACAATATTGTATACTTACCTGGCGCGAAGAGAAATCTTCGTGTCTCCCGCATAGTACTGATGAGAGCCAAAAGCTCGAACTAGTCTACTATTGGGATTTGCACTGGGTATCACAAAGCTTGTACTGTTTATTTTATTATTATTATTATTATTATTATTATTATTATTATTATTATTATTATTATTATTATTATTATTATTATTATTATTATTATTATTATTATTATTATTATTATTATTATTATTATTATTATTATTATTATTATTATTATTATTATTATTATTATTATTATTATTATTATTATTATTATTATATTATTATTATTATTATTATTATTATTATTATTATTATTATTATTATTATTATTATTATTATTATTATTATTATTATTATTATTATTATTATTATTATTATTATTATTATTATTATTATTATTATTATTATTATTATTATTATTATTATTATTATTATTATTATTATTATTATTATTATTATTATTATTATTATTATTATTATTATTATTATTATTATTATTATTATTATTATTATTATTATTATTATTATTATTATTATTATTATTATTATTATTATTATTATTATTATTATTATTATTATTATTATTATTATTATTATTATTATTATTATTATTATTATTATTATTATTATTATTATTATTATTATTATTATTATTATTATTATTATTATTATTATTATTATTATTATTATTATTATTATTATTATTATTATTATTATTATTATTATTATTATTATTATTATTATTATTATTATTATTATTATTATTATTATTATTATTATTATTATTATTATTATTATTATTATTATTATTATTATTATTATTATTATTATTATTATTATTATTATTATTATTATTATTATTATTATTATTATTATTATTATTATTATTATTATTATTATTATTATTATTATTATTATTATTATTATTATTATTATTATTATTATTATTATTATTATTATTATTATTATTATTATTATTATTATTATTATTATTATTATTATTATTATTATTATTATTATTATTATTATTATTATTATTATTATTATTATTATTATTATTATTATTATTATTATTATTATTATTATTATTATTATTATTATTATTATTATTATTATTATTATTATTATTATTATTATTATTATTATTATTATTATTATTATTATTATTATTATTATTATTATTATTATTATTATTATTATTATTATTATTATTATTATTATTATTATTATTATTATTATTATTGTACTGACCAGTAATAATCCTTTGTGGGCATATATTACTCCAACCCAAATAGACTGTTTGTCACTGCTACAAAATTCCCACAAATATATAATTTCAATATTTAATTCGATTGAAATCTAGAAAAAATAAATATTATTTAATATAATGAAATAAAATTATTAAATGACTTAATTAATAATAAATTGAATGAATTTCCTTATCCATATTTGACCTGTTGTTGAAGAATTATCTTATTATACAATATTTTTAGAATGATATTTTAGAAATATTTCCCCTAAAAAATACTTTTCGCTATTATTAGGTACTTTTACTCTATTATTTCTCTATTATTCCTTTTTCATTATTTTCCTTTCCTTTGTTTCATAATTATTTTTACTTAACGAAATTTCTGTCCATGAAGCTTGTGAGAAACATTTATATTTCAAGCATCTATACGAATTTCATATTTAAATGACATTAATTAGTATTGTCCATTAAATTATTAATTGATTTTCTTTATAAAGCTCCTCTTGTCATTTTCTATAAACTTCTATTTCAATTATTTTTATTAGAAATTTTTTAAATGAGCTGAAAAACATTTATGAACCGGTTCGCATAATCTTTTGAAAAAATGTAAATATTTTAATATCTTATTTTAATATGTGTCATAATTTATAATTATACAAAACTTTATTCTACATACTTCCATATTAGTAGATGGATTGGTCACCGCTAGATCAGGTCACCGCTAGATCACCTACCCCCCCCCCCCCCCCGGCAGGGAAAAATTTTTTAAGATTTTTTTTTCAAGGTCAAATTTTTAACAAAGACAATGACTCATCAAGGTCATTGAAACAAAGAACTTTTTTTTTTGTTTTAATTATCGTGATCTAGCGGTGACCTACCTTTTGACTTCCCAGAACTTTTTGAGTTTTCAAAATTATTTAAATATTTATACATCATTTTGAAGGCCAGACGAAAATCTATCTTATAAGCCATAGAAATAATTTTTATCATTAGTGGTACAAAAGTTATTAATTTTTTAGTCAGACACTAATTTGGTTAAAATTATTATTATTTTTCAAAATATTATTATTTTCAAGGTCATATTATTATTAAGTGATCTAGCGGTGACCTAACTTTTGACTTCCCAGAACTTTTTGAGTTTTCAAAATGATGTATAAATATTTGATGAGTCATTGTCTTTGTTAAAAATCTGACCTTGAAAAAAAAATCTTAAAAAATTTTTCCCTGCCGGGGGGGGGGGGTAGGTGATCTAGCGGTGACCTGATCTAGCGGTGACCAATCCATCTACTCATATTTGTATTTGGTTTTCTGAATATATACTTTTCCCGCATTTTTTACCATGCATATCTACAGCCGAGCAATGATTCTTTAGCCAGCCTTTAACATAAAATTCTGGATTCCACTGGTCCGCCAGTTTTCCACAGATATTTATCGTTATCAAATCCGATAAATGATGAATGGTCAGTCTAGATCTATATTATATTCATCAGATTGAAACCCCATTCCACCTCAGCGCTACTAATTGCAAATGTGTTAATAATTTTTTTGGCTTTAATTATTGTTGATGGAAGTTTATCATTCTTGGATTCAATATTCATATCAACAGAATCTCTAAACTCATTTATATCAATATCATATTTGATAATTTTGCAAAAGCTTTTCAGTTTAATTTCGCCTTCTTTCCATGGAGAAAAATTATTTTCAAAATTCCATGTATTTTGATCTATTATATTGAAAGTTAAATCCATCTTTAAATTTCTCTGACGTTTTCCCACAATGCCTTTGCTTCTGCCACTAATAACACATCGAAAGTGCTTGTCAATCGCTGTCCATTTGTCAGCAGCCATTCTTTTATATCCCTGATCCAATCTTCGGGTTCTTTTAAACCTCGTCCATCATATCGTCTGATGTTCAGTGTGAGCATGTCTTGGCATGATTTCGGTAGGCATTTCATTAGCGATTTTGTCGATTTTGAAATGGCGTTGATACTTTGATTTTTGGCGTGGTCGCCAGTTAAATCCATCTTTAAATTTATCAGCAAAAATCTTGAAATCAACAATATATATTTAATCAAAGGATTTATAAATAACAAGTTTTTAATTTTCACAAATAACGCCAACTCCAATTATTAAAACAAAAAGATATCTAATTTAATTTCGCCTTTTTTCCGTGGAGAATATTTCCAAAATTTCAGCAGTAGATAAAATATTTTCCAAAACCTTTTATAAAATTTATATGCTTGCTTTTAAGAAGTCGGGCGTCCATATATTTAATTACACTATCAATTAATTTTTCTTTTGGAAGATTTCTAAAATTTGCCATCTCTTCAAATGCAATATCTTTGAAACTGTTGCTGATAATTAAATTCTCAACCATTGCCTCATATTTACCATTTTCATCTTTTAACTGTTCTAGCGCAATGATTGTACGCTTAATTAATATCTGTCAGCTTTGTATATTGTGATTTCCCTTGATTGCAATGCATTTGATAGCAATGACAATTCAGTTAACACATCAATCATTAATGCTAAATCCTTTAAAATATGTTTATTTCGTAATCGTCTTGCTAGGTCAGAATATTTTGTATATTTTGTTCAGTATATTTAGTATACAATAAATTGTATAAAAGGGTTTAAAGAATGAAAATGACGTATTCCGGAGGAAATAGGTATGTACGGATAACGAACATTGAGAAGAGCACAGATATACTAAAATAAAACCGATGAGGGGAGTCCCTATAATAAGATATTCAATAAATACAAATTAATTATTTTGGTTTATATAACTTTATTCAAAAATTTTATTGCCTAAAATCCCTGTTGATAAAGGTTGAGTCTGTTTTTAAATTTAATATTAATAACACGTTTTTTTATACCAGGTAAATTCTGTTCAAATTGCATTCAACCTAAAATACCTCTTGTCACAATGACTGAGACTAAATGTTTTACACAAAAAGACCGCTTTTGCTTGTAGAAAATATCAAATCTCATTCTACAATTAAATATCATGTACAAAATTCTGAGACCAAAATTTTCAACTGCAGCATTTGATTTTAACTTGTCATTAATAACGCCATATCCATTTATGAGGTAGTTGAAAGATTCTAAAAGTTTTAATTAGAAATTTTGTTAAATTTTAAAAATATTGTTTTCGAAAAATATTTTAAAAGAAAGATCGAAATTTGTTTAAATAACAAAAACAAAAGAAAAGATAAGTTTTGAGTGCATAATTTATTAAATAAAATTTTAATGTTTTAACGGATGAGAATCCTAATACCATTCACATTGACTTGGAAGATTTTTGGCGAGAGGCGGGGGTTGATCCTGAGATCTAGTGGAAACTTACTAGTGGAGGGGTGAATCTGAGATCTAGTGGAGACTAAAAATTGTGTTAAGAAATCATATAATGTTTGCCAATGTTATCAGATTCCATGAGAAATCGCCAGGGAACCGGAAGGGGACTAAATAATTGTAGAATTCTTTGAAAGTAATTAAAATATTAATGAATACTTTAGACAAACCTTAAATTATTTATTAAGATTATTTTTGATTTGTTTACTTATTGAAAACCAATTTACTAAATATTGGGGAAAATATTGTAAAATTTTATCGAGAAAAGCGAAAATTAATTATTAACCTCAGTTGAATTTTGAATCTTTAGCTGAACCGGATCAATTATCGTTTGCAAGGAAAGGATCACGATGTCCAGTAATAAAAGGAAGCACACCATGCCGATCAATTTGCTGTCCCTAATTACCTAGAAATATTTTTTTCCTAATAAAATCTTAGTTCATTAAAACAAAATAGAAGTAAAAAGATTATAAATAGAAGTTTTAAAAAAAATCATCGATTTATATTTTTATGAAGGGAAAATAATTTAAATAAATAAGTACATGTTTATTGGACTGGGGTCACAATTTTACCAACTTACCAGCTTCCATTTTTTTATCATTCACATCTTTAAGTTGTTTTTAAATAAACTGCATACGTTAGAAGATGTAAGTCGGAAGGGCAGTAACATATACATCTAGAGTTTTTCAATTTTGAAAAATGGAACTCGTTTCTAATTCACTGGATGAAAACCTTATAAAACCGACTCAAATGTTCACTACTTTAAGTTAACAGCTTCTAAAATATTTATATTGGATAATATTTTCTAAAGGTTGTCCAATTCTTCATCTTTAATCATTGGTTCTACTCAATAGGAACAGAAACTTTACTATTAACCTTCTCTAAGATAACTCAAATAAATTCAGTTTTCTCCTTGGAATCTATCTTTCCAAGGCCCTGACTTAAAATTGGACAAAATTAATTAAAATTTCTTTAAACCTTGCTAATATATATATATATATATATATATATATATATATATATATATATATATATATATATATATATATATATATATATATATATAGAAGTATGTCGAAAACAATATGCAGGAATAAACTTGTCCATTGACATACAATCGTGCAGTACTGAAATCCCAAACCCCAATACATTTGTAAGCATTATGATAATTATAAGTCCTAAATTATCTTTTGATTGTTTAATAATAATAATAATAATAATAATAATAATAATAATAATAATCATTTTATTGTTTAACATCTAATTAATGCTGCTACCAGGAAATCATCATTTTATAATGTATAAAAAACAATTTTAATTATATAATTTTTCTCTTTACATTTCTCCAAAAACCTCAGAAGCATTTCGCTATTATATAATAACAAGTAAACTGTCATTTCTACCCAGAATTTCAAGAACTATTAATGTTCATGGAACGTTTATAATAACACATATCCATAATAATAACTTCTATGTCAGTGTTGTCCAAACTTTTTTGAGCCACGGCACACTTGACTGATTTAAAAATTTTCGCGGCATACCCAAATTTTTTTTTGCTTTATTTGCAATTTACTAATCTTTTAAAAAGAAATGAAAAATTAATTTACTTGAAATAAATTTAATGTAAAAAATTTTAAATTTAGAAAAATTAGTGAATAAATCTAAATAAATAAAATCTAAATAAACATAATTAAGCTGCTTACGTATTTTAGATAGTCAATAGTTCTAGTAAGAAATATAAAAATGATTGTAAACAAATGAATTTCGCAAAATTTGAAATAACTGTTAAAATATCCACAATCAAATTGCCTTTTATTAAGTTTTTTGGAAAAACAGGGTTTTTTTTGACTTTTTTAAAAAGATTTCACGGCACACCTGGGCACCAGCCGCAGCACACAGTTTGGACAACACTGTTCTATGTCAATTGATACCATATATATCGTAAAATGAATGTTTGAGTGACACTTTCTTATAATTAATTTACATATATTGAAAATATTACCTTTTTATTAAGACTGATGTTAGTAAATATTTGATGAACTCTCCAAGTTTTACTGAACATAGCTCCAAAGGATAGAGTGAATCCAAGACAAAGTGTCCAAGCTTTCATCTTAATTACAAAGTGATGTTTACATAATCATAATCAAAATAATAATTTAATTAACAATATTATATTTTTATTACCGATATGTCGTTTTAGGTTTTCTACTTTAGAAACATTTTTATGGAAGTTATCTTGAACTTTTCCTAGTACTTCTTAAATAAATGATAAGTAATATAGTGCGTTACTCATACGCAAGGGTGACCATAGAGGAGATGATTCTTATTCTTATGATATCCTATATAGAGTCAATTGATTTTCTTTTTCAATTTTCTTTACTTTCATTTCTTTTTTGGACTAATGATCAATATTTTATTTTATTTGGAGCACTAATATTAATATTTACTTTTAAACAAAAATGAAGATAAAGCCAATATGCAATTATTTTCCATTGACAAGAAGAAGCATTGTGAGTAATAGCTACAACATATGATAGGAAATAACGTGCTCTAGGACTGAAATTGCATTTCTCATTCAAATTGTGAATGTCTTAAAGTATATATGGGGACCCTTATACATAACAACACTATGCGAGTACGAAAATCTCGCACAATATCGTTCTTTCACAAAATTTTGAAACTTTTCCTTTTGTAATTAAATTTCAACATAGACAATGGGATTGGAAATTCTCGAATCACATATAAAATACTATCTTTGACATTAGGATAAATCAAAAATTAAATAAATTTTTCACTTTTAAAGGCCACAAATGTTGATTGTATCGGTAAGAATTTGAACTACCTAAATTTATGCTAATATTAAAAAGTTATCGTGTTGAGTTTTTATTCTGATCAAGAACACGATGAGTTAGATTTATAGCTCTATCCCACTGTACAATAATTACAAATCAACTAAACCATAGAAAGATAGTGGACGATACATTGTTCAATAACAATATAGAATTGAATTAGATATTTGAAAGCTGTCCATGATATATATATATTATTATTATTTCATTATTTAATAGATTTTCATTATTTATTGAATTGTATTGGTTCTTTAATAATATAATTTTCATTATTGTCAATAATTTATAAAAATAACTTACTGAGCAAATAACTCGCATGGCAAATTTTGATTCTCCCACAATTGTTCTGTTGGTTCCCAAAATAATGACACTAAAGTAAGAAAGCACTGACCCAATAATTATTATATTGTTCATATTTGGACTGGACATTTTTATGTATCTAAAATATGAATATTAAATTGGTAACGACCATATAGTAAAAATAACAATAACAATAATAATAGTAATAATAATAATAATAATAATAATAATAATAATAATAATAATAATAATAATAATAATAATAATAATAATAATAATAATAATAATAATAATAATAATAATAATAATAATAATAATAATAATAATTATTATTATTATTATTATTATTATTATTATTATTGAAAGGGTAGAATTCACGTTTAAGTTAAAACTGGATATTGCTAATAAACATTTAAATTGTATATATCAGATTACATAAATTTTTATATAAATATTTAAATTAATAAATTAAAGTAAGTTTAAAATATAAAAAATAAATTAAAATATATTAAATATTAAAATTAAACCAGCATTGAAATCAGCATCAAAATTAAAATAATAAAAAAGCCTCGAACAGATTGTTTAAATATTACAAAAAAGGGCAGTTTTGTGAATAAAATAAATTTAGTAATTTTATTTGTTTAATTTATTAATTATGGAGATTGAGAATGAATTCGACGTTGTTGCGGCTAACATGGCGACCACGCCAACAAACCTATTGATTAGCAGGTTGCTACCAGAAAGATTCCACAGAGACGACGACCTGGAAGAATTCATCAAAGAATGCCAAAATTTTTTTAATATTACGAAAACATCTGTCAAGATGCAGATGATTCTGGTTACCACACTGTTGGATAAACCATTATACGATGAATATGAAAAAGCAGAAGGAAAAACATTTGAAGAGAAGCTCAGATCAGCATTTTCGAGGCCAAAATCATTATTCGAAGACTTAAAGGAAGCTCTAAATTATGAACAAGGATCCGATTCAGCAGACCGCTTTATCGAAAAAGTAGAGAAATTAACCAAAAGATTACTGCGACATGAGTGGAACGAAGAAGAAATTAAAAAGTGCCTACTCATGAATGGGGCTCGAGAGAAAAAAGTTAAAAAGGAAATAGAAATGCAAGAACTAAAGACGTCAGAAGAAATTAAAAGCACAATTAGAAAAGTTGAGAAAGGGAATAAAGCTATAAACCATGTTAACTCCATCCGACCTATAACATATATGAAACCCGTCAAAACCTACAGAGATGCCGTTCAAAGACCCGCACAGACAAATACGATGCCAATGTCAAAACCATTGGAAGCGACTAAGAACGTCGTATGCTGGACATGCCAAAAACCAGGTCATTTAAGCCGAGAATGTACTATGAAGAGGAGGATTCAGTGTTTTGGATGTGGTCACAAAGAAACTGAATGCTATACAAACCTAGAAAGATTTAAGCCGAAAATGAATCATTACGGAAGAAATAATGCAGCACACCGAAATAAAGGGGGCCGATTTCAACAGAACAATCAGTATAATAGAAGAGAGGTAGCAGCAATTGGAAATCAAGATGCAAACTATCAACTGAATTATTCAAGTGAAGCCGAAGAGAAATACGACGAAATGCAATACCCAAACGAGGAAGCTCCATCACAGGAGGCCATGATAGGAGCCATTTATTAGGTAATTTTGATTTTGATGAAAATGCTGGTTATAATAATGTAAATAATTTTTATAATATAAATAATTTGAATAATGTAAATAATTTGAATAGTGTAGATAATTTTAATATTTTTAGTAAAGATTTATGTAATAATATGGATGATAAAACTAATTTTAATGTTTATAAAAGTATAGATCATAAAAATGAAAACAGCAAAATAATGTGTAGCGATGAAAGAACAGGAGAAAAAGTATATAGTTTCCTAAAAAAGTCATTTGATATGAATGAAGATAAGATTGAGTGGATTAATGAAATTTCCAATAGTATAAAGAACAAAGTGGAACAAAATATATTTACGAAAGACGAATGGAAAGGACCTCGTATGACTTATCATAAAATGCAAGGTAGACCAAGTATAACACTTGAAATTCAGGGGCGCGGAATTGAGTGTCTGTTAGATACAGGAGCACGAGTTAATGTAATGTCTAAAGCAGTACTGGATAAATTGGACAAAGTCGAGATAATAAAAACAGATGAAATGCTAAGGTGTGCAAATGACAGTAAATTGGAGACTATAGGAAAAGTTCAAATTGAGGTAAAGATAGGGAAGCTAACAAAAATAGTGACCTTTACCGTCGTACAAAACATTGTCCCAGATGTTATTGGGGGTATAGAATTACAGAAACAATTCGGTATTGAATTAAGATGGATTCAAGAAGGTGAAATGATATCTAATGAACGTATATGTGAAATTGATGCTAAATTTGGGAGGAATATTACAAATGAAGAAAGATTCCAACATGCGATAGAGAAGTTGAAAGTTAAAGAAGATAAATTGCTTGTAGAAATTATCATGAGAAATAAATGTGTTTTCATGGCTGACAAGTGGGATGTTATATGCACTGATTTAAAATTGAAACAAATGGCGGACCAATAATGATAAAGCCCAGAAGACAGCCTATAAACTTGGAAGAGAAAATAAACATGGCCATTAAAAATCTGGAGGATAATAATATTATAAGGAAGTGTAATTCACCTTGGAATACCCCTTTAGTGTGCGTTTGGAAATAGGAAAAAAAGGATATCAGACTCTGTTTGGACTTTAGACAACTTAACAAAATTACTGAAAGGTAAGCGTTCCCGATGCCTAACGTTGACGAGATCTTAGATACTTTGCATGGTACTAGATATTTTAGTTCTATTGACCTTGGAAACGCATACTATCAGGTGAAGTTGGATAGAGATTCACAGGAGAAAACAGCTTTTTCAACGAAAGAGGGACAATTCTGTTTCAACCGAATGCCGTTTGGCATCGCGGCAGCACCAGGAACTTTTCAAGAGCTCATGACGAAGATATTAAAGGATTTATGGAAAGACGGGGTAATGGTTTATCTGGACGATATATTAATTTTTACTAACACAATGGAAGAACACTATAAACTGCTGGAAAGAGTATTGCAGAAAATCGCAGAAGCTAAACTAAGAATTAATCCTGAAAAATGTCAAATACTGAAAAGCGAAGTGAAATTATTAGGCCATATTATAAATAGAGACGGCATCCAAACGGATCAGAGCAAAATTGAAGCTATTCAATCATTTCAAAGGCCGAAATGTGTGAAAAATTTAAGGAGTTTCTTGGGTATTTGCAACTATTATCGAAAATTTATTAAAGAATACGCAAAGAAGGCAAGAGCTTTAGAAAGTATATGTGGTAAAAATAGCGACAAAATAATATGGAATGAAAATTGTGAGCAGGCTTTTGAGAATATGAAGTTGGCATTAATAACCGCACCGATTTTGGTATTTCCTGATTTTAAGAAAGAATTCATACTGGATACGGATGCAAGTTTCGATACAATCGGCGCAGTCTTATCACAGAAGAATGACATGGGATATGAGCAAGTTATCGCTTATGGCTCACATGCGATGAATCACCACGAAAGAGGCTATTGTATTACAAGAAAGGAACTCCTGGCTATATATTATTTTTGTCGGCATTTCAATCACTATTTATATGGAAAAAGATTTACACTACGTACAGATCATAAAGCAATAACATTTATGCTAACCACGAAGAAGCCAATTACAGCTCAATTCCAGACCTGGATAAACTATTTAAGTAGCCTTGATATAAAAATGGAATTTAGAAAGGGTACACTACATACTAACGCAGACATGTTATCAAGGAAAACGTGTGGCACATGTGTACAATGTCTTATGGAACACGATAATCCTAAAATGGGAAGAATGAAAACCAGAATGTTAAATATAATGACTGAAGACAAAGGAGAGGAATGGCAAATGAATAGTGATGAAATAGAGGAGATTAAAAATAAAATAAGAACGCAAAAGAGTGGAAGGTTTATAATAGAGGATAATATTATTTATACCAAAGATAAAAGAATATGGATACCAGAGAGCAAAAGAAGAGAAATGATTAACAAAACACATCTATTACTGTGCCATGCTGGAGTTGACAAAGTTATCAAATACATACAAAACAATTTTGATATGAGAGATCTAATAAAGGAATAAAAAACGACAATATCAAATTGCGAATCGTGTCAAAAAGTTAAAGTTGTAACTACAAAGATGAAAGAGAAACCAAAAGTACTTGAAGCATCCGAACCCTTCGAGAAAATATATATGGACATATGTGGCCCAATGAAAGAAACATTTAACAGGAAAAGATACATTTGCGCAATAATCGACCATTACAGCAAATACATCTCGTTAACAGCTATAAATAAACAGGATGAAGAGACAATTGGGAAGATATTGTTAAACAACTGGATTCTAAAATTTGGGGCACCCAAAGAACTACATGTAGATTGCGGGAAAACATTCGAAGCAAATAGCATAAAGAATATAAGCAAAAATGCAGGGTTCGAGATAGTGTATTCGAGTCCATATCATCATAATACGAATGGTATAATCGAAAGACAATTCCGGACAATAAGAGATTTTATTAATGCATCGCTGAAAGAAGGAAATACAAAAGACTGGGCAGACCTTATCCCGGATATAGAATATACACTCAACGCAACCATTCAAAAAACAACGGGAGTAAGCCCAGCTGAAATTATTTTTGGTAGGAAAATTGATAGGTCAAAATGGTATAATGATAGTAGAATCAACAGGAACGATATCGCATTGAAAATTGAAAGTAAAAGACAAAATGAGGAAACAACAACTGCAAGGAGGTTGGATATTGGAGACAAAGTGTTAATCAAACGAGAAATACGAAACAAGGATCAAGATAGATATGAAGGACCATACACGGTAACAAAACGAATACACGATCGCAGTTATATGCTGAGAGATAAAAGTGGGAAGTCTTTAATCAGGAATATTGAAAAGATTAAAGAATTTAAAGAAGGGGGATGAAAGGGTAGAATTCACGTTTAAGTTAAAACTGGATATTGCTAATAAACATTTAAATTGTATATATCAGATTACATAAATTTTTATATAAATATTTAAATTAATAAATTAAAGTAAGTTTAAAATATAAAAAATAAATTAAAATATATTAAATATTAAAATTAAACCAGCATTGAAATCAGCATCAAAATTAAAATAATAAAAAAGCCTCGAACAGATTGTTTAAATATTACAAAAAAGGGCAGTTTTGTGAATAAAATAAATTTAGTAATTTTATTTGTTTAATTTATTAATTATGGAGATTGAGAATGAATTCGACGTTGTTGCGGCTAACAATTATTATTATTATTATTATTATTATAATTATAATTATAATAATTATGATAATTAATAATAATATAGAAAATTTATAAATAGTTTTATATTATAAAAACAATCAAACTTATCCGTGCGGAGATATTTGCTCTTTCATTAAACTACATCACTTAATAGAGAAATAGTGAAAGGGTTAGAAAAATAAATTAAACACACAAACACACATGAAATGCATACAAATTGTTAATATCTTTAACCATTACTTGGAACAACATCATTAAAAGATTTTCCTCTGAAACTTGCTTTGTGCTGTAACATCTAATTATGGATTTTTATTTTTCAGATTTTGGGAATCGCAAATAATACAAATGTTTTAGCAGACCGCATTTCAAAATTAAAATGAATAGTACATTTGAATACCATCTCTGATTATTCTATCAGACTTGAGTAAGAAGAAGTGACCCCACGATGACGCATCGTTAAGAGCAACATAAGGTCATAGGAAATTTTGAGGTCATGGCCATTTTAAGGACAGTTTAAGGTCAAATTTTAAGGCCAGAGTATTTTCGCCAATTTAAGGTCAAATTTTAATGTCATAGAAATTTTTAAGGTCAACCCCTACCCCCTACCCCACAATTTAAGATCAAATTGAGATAAAATTTAAAAATATAAAAAATTTTCTTAAGTTCATTTTACGAATTTTTCGAAAATTTTTCAAAGTCAAAACACATATTTTATTATTCATTTTAATACTAAGTTTGCACTGCAAATGTCTTTGTTACTCATGCATTTGTATTGCGTATGTCTTTGTATCACACACCTTAAGAATAGAAAAATATTTCTAAGCCAGATCAGAATCATAATCACTATTAGTATAAATAAAACAGTTTATTTAAAATTATTTTGTACAATGCCACAATCAAATTTTGCTGAAACTATCTTGAAAGGTTTGGTTATTGAGAATATCGCTCAAAGCCTCAGTTTCCTAGTTAAACGGACTGAGAAAATCATCAAGGGAAACCAAATCGACTACTATGGATTCGAAGAACATGGATTGACTCAATCAAGTTTCTGTCAGTTGAAAAACATGACAATTATAAAGGGATTTGATAAAAAGTGGTAAAGTCGGTTAAAGAAAGGCGATGTCATCATTATCGATGATTTGTACCAAGAAACCAATAAAGAAAAAGATTTTAATAATTTATTCAGAAAAATCAGCAAACATGTTGGTGTAACGGTTATTTTCATAACACAAAAAATCTATTTCATCAAGGAAGTGCACATCGAACACCTAATTTAAATGTCCAATATTTAGCCACTTTCATGAATCCTAGAGATGCAACTGTCTTTCATTTTCTTGGACGACAAGCATACCCTAATAATCGTAATTTTCTTATTAGTGCATTTCAAGATGCAACAAAATAGCGCATGGGTATGTATTTCTTGATTTCACACAACAATGTCCTGATGATTTACGAGTAAAAACTGATATTTTCAACCCAAAAAGATGCAATGGTTTATAAACAAAGTTCAAAACAAAGTTCAAAACAAAGTTCAATACATATTTTTAAAATCAAGTGTAACAAATATTAGGAAACTATAGAAAAAATATTAAAAAGAGTATTAAAGAACCAAAAGTTCCACGAACAACTAGTTATACTCCACCTGAAGAACTTGTTATTGAAAATTTCCCTACAAAGAATCTTATTCTAAAAATTCTAAACCTAAAAGTAAAACCAGTAAGAAAGTAAAAGTTGTTAAAAATCATCGGAGTTTCCCGTTTTTAATACAATGTTAAAGGCTTCGAGTATAAAAAGAATGAATATTTTGCAATCATTCCCAAATTATGTTGTCGATGATTTATTCGATATTATACTTAAAGTAGTCAAAGGCAAGATTAACTCAGTAAATCCAAAAAGCATATATTCAGCAAACATAGGAAACCTTTGTTATCATTAGTAAATAATAAAAATCGTCAATAAATGAGAATAATAAATCTAAATATATATATATAAACAAAAGGGATTTATTGGTGCATTGATACTGTAGTAGAATGTTACATATTTAATGATAATTATGGGCCAAAACAGAACCTCAATTAGGTTTACTTTTTACTCCTGTTTTGGCACCTCGAACGTCCTGAAATCAGAATTTAAAAAAAACTATATAGCGATAATTTACTATAGTAAATTATCGCTATAGAAATAAAATCGAAAATAAAATCGAAAATAAAATTGAAAGCAAAGCTAACAAAAGAAAATAAATAGAGATTTCTATACCTTGATCGCAATTACCCCTTTTCTTCCAAGCTAATCTAAAAGAAGATATAAAGACATTTCTGAAGTTCGATTACAATTGTCTATTTCTTCCAAGATAGTCTAAAAGAAGATATAAAGACATTTCAGGAGTCTGATTACAATTGTCCATTTCTTCCAAGTTAATCTAAAAGAAGATATAAAGACATTTCTGTAGTTGATTACAATTGTCCATTTCTTCCAAATTAATCTAAAAGAGGATACCAAAACATTTCCTTAATCAGGTCAAATTAATTTTATTCATTAATAAACGTTTTGTAGTTATATTGTTTGTTATTCATCATTTTGTCAAGGTTTTATAAACACGCATATATACAAGCACCCCGATTGTCCCACTACATTTTTTTTACGGTGACTCTATCGGGCTCATCAAACTCCTTACAACATAGACATTCAAATACTAACTACATACCCATTACACGCACAATAATACGTCACATAGATACTGTAAATCAATTAAGTAAAGATAAACCCTCGGACATAACAACAGATACCTTTGACATAATCATTATTATGTGGAGTAACACAGTCATAAA